>CALNHX010007016.1:0-79953 GCA_940337035.1 Agriotes lineatus | reverse complement strand
TTTATGTCCACGCAATGATGTAAGCGTCTTCCTTTGACGCGCTGACTCAGCAGGTTGGCCTTGACTTCTGGCTCGGAATTTGCCCGTTTAAATTATTGCGTAATTTCGTGCAATCCCTTCATATTTCGCTGGTATGATTATTTATATGACTAACCCTGCGTTATAGCTGCTCAAAAAAATCTCGTAGATTTACAAGATCGACTACGCATTTGAAGCTGGTTAAGCGGCTTTCGGCGCTAAAAATTATCAGTACCTCGGTCTTGATTCCAAGGTAGTTGCAGGCTTTCGAGGCTGTATTTCGACTAAACAATAACGAGGCGTAGACTGCTGTTAAGGCAGGCCCACACACACACATTCAATCGCACTTTATTGCTTCCCGTGGTGTCCTTTGTCTTTGGACGTAACACACCGGTGGCATATTAGTAAGCGAATGTCTCCCCGCGCCTGTAGTCCCGCACACGCTTTGTTATATTAATAACCGCACTTAACGACTAAATCAGGTGGTTTACGCGCACAAACTCAAGCGCGCCAGGTTTTAAATACATAATAAGTTTTAATCTGATTGTTACAATGTAAGAAATACAGTTTAGTTCTATACCTAGCAGAATAATGGTTAAATATTAAGGTGATTATTAAATACCAAGGTGACACGAACTGGTTCCTTGCATACTCCATTTAAGTTAAATTATGCATTTTTTCCTGTAATTGGTGTGTACCTGTTGGGCAAATAAATGTATTATTATTATTATTATATATTCAGAGTCATACATAGAATTTTTCCGAGACTAAGGAGTTTCAGCTTTAGCAAGGGATCTATTTACACGCTATACATCTTACTAGCATGGGATCAACGGTTTTATATCACTTCCGAAAGATGGCATTCTGTAGAGGTTCGCATTAGATCAGTAGTCAGTATGCTTAACCACTAAGCTACCGAAAACGGCTGATTTAGGGTTACTTATTTACTTGTTGGGGGTGTATTCTCCGTAGTGTCTGGTAAACTTTGCTCTTTTGCCATCTGCGCTGGTAAGCGATTTTTTCACCTTTGAAGAACCCAAATATTTATGTAATTTTACTATATATTTAAAGATGTTGACATATATTTGAATTCACCAGCACTACCGCGATGAAAAAAACATGCATTGTTGCATTACTGTAAAAAACTCAATAGCTCTTCTTAATCAGTGGTTTTCTTGAACGAACAGTGATAGATAGTTTACTTATTAATTATAATGTACTATAGTCCTGAAACAATGGAATTATTCTTTCATAGTCATTAAAATATAAATTGATTCAACGTGGAAATAACGTTTTAAAATAGGGGTGTCTGTAAAAGTACGAGCTGCTATAATATTAAATTTCGCAAAGCAGATGTAAGGCTGGTATTGTAGATTCTACTGACGATTAAGATTGCTGATTGCAGTTCTTTCTCAGAAATAACATTGGAAGCTAATGTATTGCTGGAATGTTAAAGGGAACGACTAATTTACTTTCGATGAAATAGATAAGGTTTGTTCTGCGTGATGTTTATTATACGCTAGGGCAGGGGTGGCGAACCAATGGCACGCGTGCCATTGATGGCACGCGGAAAAATAATTTGGGCACGGCCTTAATTAAGGAATTTAGGTACCTCATCGAAACAATTTATTTTTTCGTTTACATTTTAGGTCATAGTAACAAAGTTCATTGTGAACAAGGCTACCGGTGCCGGAACGGCAACAGACTGCTCGACAGAAATAGGTAGATTTCGCGCGAATTTCTGACCGAACGGATGGGAATGAGCTAGCGCGGGCGACGCGGAGGGACGGTGAGAGGGGCGCTGTTATGCTTAGTTTGTAGTTCGCATGCAGTATTTGAAATAACTAGTTTGATTTTACTTTAAGCATTTATTTTGTAAGTTCTCCCCTGGATCGTTAGGCAGCCCTATTCACATTTATTTTTAAATATTGAATAAATTTTTCCCTGCGTAGCTAGGCAACCCAATTTTCATCTTGTGATAACATTTTTCAGCAAATTACAGCTACGTTGCTATCAATTTAGACCACTCTGCCTTCCAATAGTTTTTCTGGTGGCCCTTTTCCAATTTTTGGGAGATTTTGATAACCTGAGTTGAATTGCGTGTGATAGTATTTCTCGACCTTTTTCATCCCAGCCTTCGCTTGAATAAGTTGTTTGCCCCTCGGTTTCGTGCTTCACCAGCTTAATTATAGCTTGGTTCATTTGTGAGGGAAAATTTTAAAGCAACGAAAGCCCACTGAAAGTTAGGATAATTGTTTATGGTTGCAAATCTTACGTGCACTACGCTCTTGCGGAATTTTGGGGCCCACTTTCGTTGTTTGCACGGCACTCCAGGCTGCCCGCCACCTCCAGGTTAGTTTTCTTCAGCTCCCGTTTTTTAGCTCGGTTATGTATCTAGGAATATGTATTTTTAGCCTATTTCTACCTGGCATTATTTGATGGCACGTCATGGCCTGATTAACCATTTCTTTAGAAAAATTGGCACGTAGATCAATAAAGGTTCGCCACCCCTGCGCTAGGGTATAGTTCGGCTATTTATCATAACGCAGCGGCAGCGGTTACTAAATTACTACTAATACGCTTCGGGTGTGAGTTTGATTGGGGAATTGGGAGCTTATAGTTTTTATTGACATAATCAAATCAATTAGTGTAAATATAAAAACTAGAGAGTTTAATTTTAATAGATATTTTTTTTGCTCAGCATTACGCTAAAAATTCTTGTACCTTTACGCGCAACTCTTAAAACAATAGATCACGAATTACATTCAGAAAAATGAAAACTTGGAAGAAAAACCACCAGCAAGTTACAATATTAATGAAATACTAAGCTTTTTACAATTAAGGACGACAGAGGTGAAATTATGAGAAATGAAATTTAAAAAAAAATAGATTATATTTGGGAGAAACAAATAAAATCATTAGACGAACAGCTTTTAAGCAAATGAAAATGAGAAAACTACACAAGGAGATTTATTTTAAAGCTGTTAAAAAGTTAAAAAAGTCCTGCCTTTAGTTTTCATAAATATTCTTTAAATCGACACCTCCAAAAGGCTTAATTATTATTGCCCTTGTTTAATCCAAATGTTTCTATTCCTTACCAGTCGATTTCGAACAGGTGATTTTCGAAGAGTTATGGTAACGTTGCTTCTTTAATTCTACTGTGTTTCGAACCCAGCGATATAAATCATATTAAATAGACGTTTCTCACACCTTATTACTTAAATGTTTATTCATATTATGGGTCATCCGCTAACTCAGTTTGAAACAAGAGAACTCTGACGATTATTCCTAGTCGAGGTTAAGGATAATCAATGCAACAACGTTCTAATCGCCGACATCAACACAGCTTAAAATCGGAAACTAAATACTCCACACTTCCATTCTAATAAAACCAATCAGTTTACAATAGCTATAGTACACAGATATACATATATCGGCGTCAAACACATACATATGAACAAGAGATCAAATAAAAGTAGATATAAAATACGTGGTTATTGATGACCTAAACGGGTCTAACTAATACAGCCAAAACAACGAGCCATATAGCTTGTTTCAACTCGCAATGAACAGTTAAATTAACTACACTCACTGTCACGAAAAACGGAGCACTTGCATTTTTTGATTAGATTTAAAATTGTATCCCTTTGTGATGTTTTATTATTACATTTATTATTATACATTTATTATACATATTATAATGTTAAATGTATAATAATAAATGTAATAAGAAAACATCACAAAGGGATACAATCTTAAATCTCTTAAAAAAATGCAAGTGCTCCGTTTTTCGTGCCGGTGAGTGTAGCATGTATAATTTGTATAATGATAACTAACATACATTGATAATTATAAAATATTTAAAAGTAGTAAAACGAACGATCTCATGTGCGAATTTAAAATCGCACCGAATCCACCGAATCCGTCCATGTTTTAAAATGATGCACTCCGGAATTCTACCGACCAGTGTATAGAGAAACATGATACTCGATTCAAAGTGTCGTGCGTCTCACGTCACAAGTCGCCCAGACGTATGGACCACACCCAATAAAAAATCTCCGCGTTGGAAGGTATTATTTGCAATTTTAAAATACACCTTTTTAACGAAAAGTCACCCGCATTTATGCCTGCGTTATATCAGGGCCTCGCAATAAAAATGCACTTTTTGGCGTCACTCGCTTTCAGCGGTAAGAAGGATTTGCCGACTATTTCACCGTTTAGATCGTTATTGACCTTCCCCCCCCCCGTTTCCACTTTGTTCCTCCTCTCGTTTCCACCAAACTTGCCTGAACAGCATATTAAAGCCCGAAAATTGCACTAATGGGTTTCGGTATTTGTAGGGAGGTTTTCGAGGCAAAACCCTCCACCACGTGGCACTCATAACAGTGATATGAACTTTTCCCCATTGTTTTGACTGTCACGAGTGAGTCCTGTCTTATTTCAGGTGTGAGGAGGCCTACCCCTTACGTTGGAGCACTACACTTCTTTAAGCTTGTTGTATGCCGCAAACGGGGATTTCTCTATAACAAGCTCTGTTCTTCATTACCCAGAATGAACACATCTAATACCAGGTGGCTTGTTATAGTTACTTCGCCAGAGATACAACTCTGGGTTACCACAGCTTTATCAAATGAGCTATTCTAAGCAGAAACTAGCAAAATAATCTAAATTAAATTCAAACACAGGTTTTTAATAAAAGTTGAGTAAAAGTAAAAGCAACCGCACCCGGAAAATATAAATTCCCACTGCTTGTAAACAAGGCTTTTTTGGTATAAACCTTTAGAATAGTACATTACACCGACCGCAAAACACAGTCGCAGCTTTGAAAGAGTATAATAATCCTAGATATTTATGAAATTATTATAAATAAAAATTGAGTCTGCAAACGTTGATTTTCAATACCTAAAGTCTAAAATTTATGAGTTTTTAGAGAGTAGATCTGTAAAAACGTTGTAAATAACATTTTGTAAATTTTATAGATTTACTTCTACATTACGCTCATTTACAATCATTCGTTTACTAAATTTTATTTAACAATTGATCCGCTGTGAATCAGGATCGCACCTGCTGTGGAAGGTAGAACAATAGGCTTAAAACAATTAAAATGTTTACCCGGCAGGTTGCTTCTCATAATGCGCATATTCACGAATAAACCAGAATTGCTTGCCGTGTTTAATGTATAGAATTTGTTATTTACGATTTGTATTGTATGTGTAGTTAGATCCATTTTTGGCTTTGTGTAGATTTATTGTGTTCAAAACGTATTCGTTAGTTAAATATTTGAGTACTCACTTATGTACTTTAGGAAGCTGCCACTTCATTATTTTCCTCTTTTAAGTATATCAATTATTATTCGATCAGCTGTGGTTTGGGTAAGATAAATTTATAAAAAAAGCTTCTACCCAACAGAAGCTTAAATTATCCTAGACCAAGAAGTTTTACTCTTTAGGTTACGTATTTAGCGACTTCGAAACCATCAAAACAAAAACTAAACGCAAGTTTATTGCTTCGACATTACGTCGGTTTGATGTGTGAAATATGTAGGCAGTATCTAATAAGATTCCACAAGAAGTTCTACTTAGAGCACCTAGCTTTGGTAACAGCATGCTCTAGTAGAAGCTAAATTAGTATTATTACTCTGCCAGTACAGCAAGGCTAAATTCTTCATGGGTTGAAGTTTGCAGTCGATTTAATTTACTACAACTTCGCTCATATGTACTACTAGATAATTTAATTACTTATTAGAAACTCAACGCTCGCAATAAAACGGATACTTGCGTGTCTTACCTTGGAACTAGTGTATTAACTAGCATAAGGCTGTTGGTAAGTCATTATTACAAATTTGTAAGAAATAAAAGGAATTGACGTTAATCACTATAGTACGTTGGCTTAAATATTTATCTACAATATTTATTACACCTACAAGGAAGGTGATGCATCTAATTAGATGAAAAAGTAAATGTTGTAAACACGTGTTACGTGACATTTGTTAGCATCAAATCGATTCGTCGGCTAATTCTCTCAATCAAAGCAAACTTTATGACTACTTGGATACAGTTGCCGGTCGGCTAGTCAGGAAGACGGTGTGCAGCTCTTTAAGTACTAACACAAGATTAAAAGCCAAAAAGGCGTCAACCAATCTGTACCAATTAACGACAAGTGTATCCAGGCATTCAACGGGGAATTCGTAGACTCAAGGAGTACATAATTTCCTGAAAGAAAAGCTCAAATATAATAGTTTCTAATTCTATAACATTCAGTACAAATAACAGATGATTATTAGTACAAATTGCCAGTGATCATTAGTACGAATTTCAAGTAATTATTGGCCGATCTTAAGTTAACCATTAGTACACATTTAAAATAGAACGCTTACACAACAGTTCTAATAAAGGTACAAACATGATCCACAACAGTTTAAAATTAGATGTGGTCGCAATTAATCTAGACGCCTTGGTTGGGAAATCATTTAATCAGCTACGCAGTTCGAATGTGAACTGTACAATAGCAGACAACGTCCGAAGTATCATTAGTCAGTAGTACAAATTCCACTTAAAAGAAAAAAAAGGCAAAACTTGTTCTTGTAACGATAGTTGCGAGGCAAATTTTTGGCAAACGAATAATTTTAATTATTTCAAATTTGCATGTCGCCATCTCGCTACATTTTAGCTAAGATAATCTCTGAAACTTCTTTGTGGCGTGAATTCATAATTCATATTCTTATATGGGTATTTCGCCACTCTGCAAATTAAAATATTAAGGGCCGGTTGCAGAAAGCAATGTTAAGTCTCGTGTTAGCTAACATCGCGTCAAAGTGAACAAAATCGCATCAAATCTCAAATCTTTATGGTAACTAATACATTAGTAAACAAAATTTGATGCGATTTTGTTCACTTTGACGCGATGTTAGCTAACACGAGACTTAACATTGCTTTCTGCAACCGGCCCTTAATAACGAAAATATTAACAACGAACGTTTCGAGGGACAATCTGCCCTCGTTATCAACGAATAACAATTAAAACTAACAAGAACTTATCTTTTTTTCACTGGAAGGAAAAACGACCAACCTCCAATGAATTTTCTGACATTGACGTTTGTTGATATCTGTACCTACTTGATCTCATCTTTAAGAATCGATAGCCAACTATTGTCTAAAAATATTGAGAAAGACGACACGCATTTTTCTTCGTTAAGTAAAATGTATGCCGTTTCCTTAATTTTTCGCCTAGTTGACATCGATTCTTTAGACAAGATCTTTGTGTTGTCCCATTGTATTTTATGGTTTTCATCCCAAGCATGTTCTGCCAGCTTAGACTTATTGAATTGATACGTTTTCAACATATTTTTATGTTCTTTAACTCTGACTGCTAAAGGCCTGGATGTTTCACCGATATAATATTTCCCGCATTCACAGGGAATACTATATATACAATTCCTTGAATGTTGTTCTTCGTTGAACGGTTTAGTTTTTGTAAGAACTGACCGCAAAGTATTCATCGTTTTGAATACCGTCCTAACATTGAATCTATTTCCAATTCGTCTAATTTTGTCAGATATGCCTGGAATATATGGTATAGTAAGAGTATTATATTTTTGAGTGTCATTCCTTTGTATGTGTGTGGCATTGCTTCGTGTATTGAAAATGTTCCGAACAAGAGTCTCTGGATAGCCATTATCTTGTAAAACATTAATAATAAATTCTTTCTCTTTTTTGAAAATTTTATCATTAGAGCAAACAACTTTGGCTCTGTCGTAAAGACTTTTTACAACGCCTGTCTTTATGTTTTTGTGATGGTTAGAATTAAAATGTAAGTACCTATTAGTATTGGTTTTCTTACGGTATACTGATGTTTCAAAAGTATTTATTGTGCGTGTGATTAGTGTATCAAGAAAGGGTAACTGATTGTTTTGCTCTGTTTCTAATGTGAATTTGATGGAGGTTTCTTTACTGTTAATATGTTCAAGAAATTTGTCCACCTCATCCATATCCTGAGGCCGAATTGCAAAAACATCATCGACATATCTCCACCAAACTACTGGTTTGTTGGTGTACGTGTAGACATGTTGTTGTTCAAAGTCTTCCATAAAAATGTTACTAACAATGGGAGATAAAGGTGAACCCATTGCCATCCCGAAATCTTGTTGGTAAAATTCATTGTTTAATTGAAAGTATGTCGTTTTAATGCATAGTGTTAAAAGTTCCATAATGGTACCAACGTTTAATGTTGTTCGTGTATGTAATGTGTTATCGTTTTGTAGCCTATGTTTAATGATGTTGAGTGTTTTATCTACTGGAACATTAGTGAAGAGACTAACTACATCGAAACTAACCATTAAGTGTTGTGTGTTTATGTTTGCTTCTTTAAGTTTTTCAAGGAAATGGGGCGTGTTCTTTATATACGTGTCTGTATTTCCTGATATAGGAGTCAGTATCTTAAGTAAATATTTAGCTAAACTGTGACAAGGAGAACCTATAGAACTAACTATTGGCCTAAGTGGTACATTTGGTTTGTGTATCTTTGGTAATCCATAAAAATGTGGTGGTTTACTGTAGTGTGGTGTTAGCGTACGTCTTACAAAATCTCCCATTGTTAGTAACATTTTTATGGAAGACTTTGAACAACAACATGTCTACACGTACACCAACAAACCAGTAGTTTGGTGGAGATATGTCGATGATGTTTTTGCAATTTGGCCTCATGATATGGATGAGGTGGACAAATTTATTGAACATATTAACAGTAAAGAAACCTCCATCAAATTCACATTAGAAACAGAGCAAAACAATCAGTTACCCTTTCTTGATACACTAATCACACGCACAATAAATACTTTTGAAACATCAGTATACCGTAAGAAAACCAATACTAATAGGTACTTACATTTTAATTCTAACCATCACAAAAACATAAAGACAGGCGTTGTAAAAAGTCTTTACGACAGAGCCAAAGTTGTTTGCTCTAATGATAAAATTTTTAAAAAAGAGAAAGAATTTATTATTAATGTTTTACAAGATAATGGCTATCTAGAGACTCTTGTTCGGAACATTTTCAATACACGAAGCAATGCCACACACATACAAAGGAATGACACTCAAAAATATAATACTCTTACTATACCATATATTCCAGGCATATCTGACAAAATTAGACGAATTGGAAATGGATTCAATGTTAGGGCGGTATTCAAAACGATGAATACTTTGCGGTCAGTTCTTACAAAAACTAAACCGTTCAACGAAGAACAAAATTCAAGGAATTGTATATATAGTATTCCCTGTGAATGCGGGAAATATTATATCGGTGAAACATCCAGGCCTTTAGCAGTCAGAGTTAAAGAATATAAAAATATGTTGAAAACGTATCAATTCAATAAGTCTAAGCTGGCAGAATATGCTTGGGATGAAAACCATAAAATACAATGGGACAACACAAAGATCTTGTCTAAAGAATCGATGTCAACTAGGAGAAAAATTAAGGAAACGGCATACATTTTACTTAACGAAGAAAAATGCGTGTCGTCTTTCTCAATATTTTTAGACAATAGTTGGCTATCGATTTTTAAAGATGAGATCAAGTAGGTACAGATATCAACAAACGTCAATGTCAGAAAATTCATTGGAGGTTGGTCGTTTTTCCTTCCAGTGAAAAAAAGATAAGTTCTTGTTAGTTTTAATTGTTATTCGTTGATAACGAGGGCAGATTGTCCCTCGAAACGTTCGTTGTTAATATTTTCGTTATTTAATATTTTAATTTGCAGAGTGGCGAAATACCCATATAAGAATATGAATTATGAATTCACGCCACAAAGAAGTTTCAGAGATTCTCTTAATCAAAGGTATGGGCCTAACATAACTAGTAACTTCCGAAGTTAGGAAACACTTTACAAGAAGCTGGCACACTCTGAAAATAGTATAACTTTCCTATGTCGTTGTAGAAATAGCTGTATTATTCCAAAAGGGTTTAGACTCAAAGCACCTTATGTAAGTGCTCGTTCTAGTAATATCATGAAAAGAGCGAGTGAAGCTCTAGTTAGAGACAGAATACAATTTCACAGACATAACAAAGTGATACTATTTTCTGACATAAACAAACTGGAACAGGTGATGCAAAGGGATGTACGGGAAGACGATTTCAATCGTATGTACAACTCTATTAGTAATACCTACAACAAAACACACACAGAGCAAAAACGTACACATTTAAAAAAGTACCAACACCTCATACAAGAAAAACACACAATTGAACTAAATACACTAAAGAACAGTGACACTTTTTTAAATAAAACTGTAGTTAATCTGTCTTCTAAAGAACTAAACGCCACTGACAAATTAGTTCTTGGCAAAGGACTCAACTACGCAGTGGCGCCAAAACGAATTAATAAACTTGATTTAGTTACAGCTATAGAAGAGACTTGTCAAAAACTTCCAGAAGACATTAGACAGGAATACAGAATTAGAAACATAATCATACTAGAACGACCTTACACAATCAGACAAAATATATCCAAACAAGAAAAACATTCACTACACACACTAAAAACCGATAACACAATTAAAATTCTACCTGCAGACAAAGGCAACGCCACAGTAGTACTTGACACAACCACATACAACGAAAAACTTTTAACACTAATTAGTAAGGGACAATACACTAAACTAAATAAAGATCCAACACATACAATAGAAACAAAAATATACAGAACACTTTACAAACACAGAGAACAATTTACAGATTTTGTAAAACGTACGCTAACACCACACTACAGTAAACCACCACATTTTTATGGATTACCAAAGATACACAAACCAAATGTACCACTTATGCCAATAGTTAGTTCTATAGGTTCTCCTTGTCACAGTTTAGCTAAATATTTACTTAAGATACTGACTCCTATATCAGGAAATACAGACACGTATATAAAGAACACGCCCCATTTCCTTGAAAAACTTAAAGAAGCAAACATAAACACACAACACTTAATGGTTAGTTTCGATGTAGTTAGTCTCTTCACTAATGTTCCAGTAGACAAAACACTCAACATCATTAAACATAGGCTACAAAACGATAACACATTACATACACGAACCACATTAAACGTTGGTACCATTATGGAACTTTTAACACTATGCATTAAAACGACATACTTTCAATTAAACAATGAATTTTACCAACAAGATTTCGGGATGGCAATGGGTTCACCTTTATCTCCCATTGTTAGTAACATTTTTATGGAAGACTTTGAACAACAACATGTCTACACGTACACCAACAAACCAGTAGTTTGGTGGAGATACGTCGATGATGTTTTTGCAATTTGGCCTCATGATATGGATGAGGTGGACAAATTTCTTGAACATATTAACAGTAAAGAAACCTCCATCAAATTCACATTAGAAACAGAGCAAAACAATCAGATACCCTTTCTTGATACACTAATCACACGCACAATAAATACTTTTGAAACATCAGTATACCGTAAGAAAACCAATACTAATAGGTACTTACATTTTAATTCTAACCATCACAAAAACATAAAGACAGGCGTTGTAAAAAGTCTTTACGACAGAGCCAAAGTTGTTTGCTCTAATGATAAAATTTTCAAAAAAGAGAAAGAATTTATTATTAATGTTTTACAAGATAATGGCTATCCAGAGACTCTTGTTCGGAACATTTTCAATACACGAAGCAATGCCACACACATACAAAGGAATGACACTCAAAAATATAATACTCTTACTATACCATATATTCCAGGCATATCTGACAAAATTTGACGAATTGGAAATAGATTCAATGTTAGGACGGTATTCAAAACGATGAATACTTTGCGGTCAGTTCTTACAAAAACTAAACCGTTCAACGAAGAACAACATTTAAGGAATTGCATATATAGTACTCCCTGTGAATGCGGGAAATATTATATCGGTGAAACATCCAGGCCTTTAGCAGTCAGAGTTAAAGAACATAAAAATATGTTGAAAACGTATCAATTCAATAAGTCTAAGCTGGCAGAACATGCTTGGGATGAAAACCATAAAATACAATGGGACAACACAAAGATCTTGTCTAAAGAATCGATGTCAACTAGGCGAAAAATTAAGGAAACGGCATACATTTTACTTAACGAAGAAAAATGCGTGTCGTCTTTCTCAATATTTTTAGACAATAGTTGGCTATCGATTCTTAAAGATGAGATCAAGTAGGTACAGATATCAACAAACGTCAATGTCAGAAAATTCATTGGAGGTTGGTCGTTTTTCCTTCCAGTGAAAAAAAGATAAGTTCTTGTTAGTTTTAATTGTTATTCGTTGATAACGAGGGCAGATTGTCCCTCGAAACGTTCGTTGTTAATATTTTCGTTATTTAATATTTTAATTTGCAGAGTGGCGAAATACCCATATAAGAATATGAATTTTAGCTAAGTATTCTATTGAACATTTTGAGTGGGGGTCATGCGCTGCGTGGCTCTGCGGCGCGTCTTCAACGAAGCCATTTTTCCCACTATTTCAATCCCCAGTCTGGATTGCAGATAACACGGGACCCAAAACCGTATAAAAGCACTCGCTTTGGGCAGAACTAACAACTCTTCGAGTCCGCATGCCTTAACGAGTAACCTCTCCTAAACCCGAAAAACCCACCTGGCTTCTGTACAAGAGGCTGATTCAGGTGATGTACACAACTACCCCTTTTTCCGAAACCGTGATTGAACTTGGCGTTGGTCTGTGACAAGTTCAACCCTGTCCTGTCCTGGTTAATGCTTCGGCGCTGGTCTGTGACGAGCATCCGCCTAGAATCCCGATCAAACTTGTTGCTGGTCTGTGACGAGTTCAAACCACGTCCGACCCACGTAGCGAACATTTCCTAGTACACCGATTTGGACACTGAAGCGGGCCCATGCGACCTGTCCATCTTCCCCATAGTTTTTCCCAGACACCCTGTTTGGTATAACGCCAAACCCTGCAGGGAAGTTAACAAATCTGAGGCGTTAAACATTACATCAATTACCCGACTTCCTGGCAGTCCCCCGTATAAGTCCAGTATTTTAAGAGAACACACGAATTCATGTAGCGGCCGCCGGAGCAAACAACTCTGTAATTGCCAGTTATGAAATTCGGAAAGAGGTGGAACTCACCTACTATTTCCACGAATGTCGAAGCACTCCTATCAACTAATAACGATCACATAGCTTAATACTGCAACACCGTTACTGACACCGTTAAAATTTGTTTTATTGACAGAGATAAAAAGGTTAGCCGTTTGGGAAACCACAACAAGAAGCGATATCCGAACAGCCACACCATCTAGACAGCAAGTGCCGAGCTCGACCTATTGCCGTTGTCCAAGGGGTTGCCGTCGTTAGTAGAGGTTTGGACGTCCAGTAGCAGATTATCAATTTTATGCATTAGAGATTCTGTTATATTTTATTAAGAAACTCACTTTATTTATTTGTAATTTATGAGAATTACCACACGTTTATTTTCGACTATTTTCTTTGGAAGTGTCCACAGTACCATTGCCCACGCATAGAGCTATCCGAGGCCCAATGTAACTGGAGAAATAAAAGAATAATTTTCCAGTTGTGTTACATATTTGTAACGAAAGAGCCGATACGTTACAATCTTAGCTTTTTTTGAGCTTCTTCTGCACGCCATGTGATGATCCAGACAAGCGAAGGTCCACACCAGGTCACGGTCGATGTGCTCGCTCGCGGTGGTAACGTATCACGGACATTGCTATACGTATGACTTTTAAGGGCCCCGGACGGGTTGGTAAAGAAAAGGGAGAACCCAAAATGCACTCATGGCGCTTTCGATTTGAATCGGCGCAAACAGTTTCAAAAGGACTTACCCCAGTTGATTTCGGGCAACGTGCCGCTGAATGACAGGTGCAGCGCATAACAATCCATCAACTAGGCGCGAGAAACAAATCCTCCACATAACTGCCCGGCTACAACAAACCGCAACTTCTTCGGGGGACACGAACCAAAACAACCATATTCTGTAAGCCCGTAAAGCCGCCGGGCAATTTCAACGACGCTACCACCAAGTCACCATCACGGAGTTCAACCGGAACGAAAAGACGCGATCAAACAAGAAAAGCCGTGAGTGCGCGAACATACAAAAACCTGCACCACAGACGTTAAAAATATAGAGGGCGAGCTGTGAAAATAGTGGGAGAACCATCTAAACGGAACATATTATTTCAAAATAAGCGCAGAGCAAATAAATAATAAGAATTAAAAAATATCAGTATTACAAACACAACTACAGCCTGGTATATTAACTTTAGGTCGAAAAATTATATTTTAAAGTAAATGAAGTTATATCCCATTATTGTCGTTGACAATTGCAAACTCTCATCGCCACAACTTCTAAAGGATACAGTACAAACCACTATATAAGTCGAATGTATTTGCATGTGAATAGATGTAACCCACCTTTTATAGTTAAAATGAAGCAGCATATAAAACGTATAGCGTAAGAGTTTTTTAAGGCGGAACGGAAAATTGGGTATCTCAATGGATTAAAAATGAGTTTTTTACATGCAGGGTTGCTGCTATGGAGATGTGTATGGTTGCCCCGAAAATGAGATTATTTAAATGGGTTGTCATTAAAAACTGTCATTCGCTGAAAGGTAGAAAATTGTAATTAGATATCTATTCATAAAAAATGTAGTCGACGCAAGAAAAAGTTCTGCTTTATGACACCTACGGTAACGGATCTAGTTTAAGGCAAGTATCTGCTGCATTTGCTGCGGAATTTCCAGATCGTCCGATACCAAGCATTTCCACTATCTCAAGGATGGTAAGCAAATTTAGAAATACTGGATGTTTAAGAACTGCCCATGAGAAACGTGTCAGAGCACCACACAAAGTGGACGAAAATAAAAGTATTAGTATTTTGGCTTCAGTTGAAAATAATTCTCGACTTTCCCCTAGCAAGCTAGCAGCTGAACATTAAGTAAGTCAAGCATCCGTTGTTAAAGTACCAAGAAAGGCAAAATACAAATGCTGCAAATTTCAAAACCATCAGGAGCTTAAACAACGATCCAAAACAAAGGATGCAATTTTGTGAACTTATGTTGGAAAAAATAAATAACGATGAAGAATTTATTTTACGGATGAGGCTACATTCATCTGTAATGGTGAGGTAAATTCACAGATTTGTAGGTACTGGGCAAGAGAGAACCATCATTTATTTAACGCAACAAGAACTCAATATTTAATGAAAGTTAACACTTGGGCAGGTATAATTGGAAATCACATTATCTGTCCTTTTTTCTTAGATGGAAACTTAACAGGCACTACCTATTTAGAACTATTACAGGAAAGAGTCATACCAGCAATTACAGAGTTGAACTTAGGGCAAATTACCTTCCAACATGATGGCGCCCCAGCGCATTATTCCCGTGAAGTAAGAGAATATCTGACTACTACTTTTGGACGCCATTGGATAGGTCGTGGAGGACCAGTAAGGTGGACGGCACGGTCACCAGATTTGACGCCACTTGACTATTTTTACTGGGGCTACCTTAAGTCAAAAGTGTATAATGCTGTAGAAATTTTGAACTTGGACGAACTCTGAAATAGAATCAGTACAGCTTCACAAGAAATCGATCCACATCAAATTATAAATGCAGTAAACAATTTTTATGACCGTTTAGGCTACTGCTCTGCCGTTAACGGTCGAATTTTTTTAAATTTAATATAATTTACGCACTTAAATAACCGCTGTAGTTGTTTATTTAGTAGTTGTATTTAATTGCAAATTAAAGAACTTTATGTACATACAAAGAATTTTCCTTTAATAATAACAATAACTATAGTCTGTTTTTTTGCTTTATGATTCAGAGCAGGCCTTGCATTTATATTATTTTAGCAGTGTACAACAGTTTAGTTAAAAAATATACCTAACGTCAAAATCAAGGTCCCCGAGATTGTCACGTTGACACTTCAATAACGTTTAATAAAATGTCACAAAAAAGCAGTATTAATATACCTGAATTTTTGAGCCCGTGCGTGCACGTCATACCATATTGATGACATCATATCCTAGTATGTTTATATGAGCCATATAATAATAATAATAATAATAATGGTGAGGCACTAACACCCCTTGAAGGAGCTTGGCCTGCAAGGCGGAAGGTTAGAGCTTCCGTATCCTCGCTCTCACACCCGGCTGTCGCGTGTCAAATTCATGGCACGTGGTGATGTGGTGAGCACCACGCATTAGACAACCGCATTATTACCCCTTGTTCTTTCGAACGCAGGTTCCCAATTGTTTAAAGCGACTGGGTAGGCCGCCCGCCAGGCATCGATCTGGGATTTGAACTCCAGACTTCCGCGCCGCAGTCCGATGCTCTAACCATCAGAGCCACGCTGGCCATATACAGTCACTAAAAGTATGTTGTTTGACGCGACTGACGTAACATTTAACCTGCAAATTTCTAATTTCACATAGATTGGCAGTGCTACCAACAATGTGAATATGCAATTTTTGTCGCCCAGACGATAAAATTGCATTTTAACGTGAAGTGAAGGTAGATAAAATACAACTTTAACAGTTAGAATTGAATGAATATATTAAATTAAAATTTTAAAGATGAAAGAAAAAACCACAACAGGAAAACTAAAAACTAACATCATATTAATTTACATAAAATTTTATTGTAAATGTTGACAACTATCAATTAATGTAAAATTAAGTGACCAAACTACCTTAGAAAATCAGCACTTTAAAAACTTGAACGATGTGTAGCTTGTGTGAAATGAATTAGCGCACTTCAGGTATACGGATTAGACGCATTTTCCTGTAACTGACTTTGCTTACTTGCTGTCCTTACTGTATATGTTATTTACCTGTTGAGGCTACTTATAATACTCTGCAGGTATTTATGTAATTTTTCGTGCTCAACTTAAAATCAATTAAAAATACAATTTTGCTCGATTTATTTTAATAAAAACATTGTATTGAGTACCACATAAAATAAAGAACAAATTGACTATAATAGTAAAATAATTTACATATTTTCACAAAGAATAATAATTGGAATTGCGCAGTATTTTAACAACTAAATCAAATAAATCATTTTAAAATAACTATGTATATACAGGGTGTTAATTAAGTACGTATACAAACTTTAAAGAGTGATTCCTTGATCAATTCTAAGATAAAAAGTTTATATAAACATAGGGCCTAAACGGCTTTGTTTTAAAAATACAGGGTGTTGAAGTTTAAACAAAAAACTTTTTTACAAAAATTTTGAAAACGGCTGGAGGTATCCTAATGTAGGTTAGTATTTCATAAAGTGGCATTGTTCAGTCAAAATAAATTTAATTTATTTCTACCAGTGGCGTGCATCGGGGCAACCTCAGTTACCTTATTTAGAAAAATCTGGTACGCCACTGTTTTTTAGCCAAAAGTTTTGTAGCTATTGTAAGATTGTTTGTTATTAAATAATATATTTTTAAAACTCTTTTAAGCTGTATTTTGAAAACGAAGCCGTTTTGATCCCATTAAAGTCCAATTAACGAAATTGCTGTTACAGATTTTTCCGTTTTTCCCGAAAAAGGTTTATTCTATCAAAAATATAAAAGAGCCATCTTTTGTATAGTTTCAATGGGTGAAGCTAAATAACTTGTCGTGTTGATTAAAAAACAGTGGCGTATCAGATTTTTCTAAAATAAGGTAACTGAGGTGGCCCCGATGCACGCCACTGGTGGAAATAAATTAATTTATTTAGCAAACAATGCCACTTTAAGAAATACTACCATACACCAAGTTTCATTAGAATACCTCTAAGCGTTTTCCAGATTTTTGAAAAAAAGAAATTTTTTGTTTAAACTTCAACACCCTGTATCTTGAAAACGAAACCGTTTAGGTCCCATGTTTGTATGAACTTTTTATCTTAGAATTGATCAAGGAATCACCCCTTAAAGTTTGTCTACGTACTTAATTAACACCCTGTATGTATGTATAATCGATAACCTCGCTTTACCTTGCGGTGTCGAGGCTGGTGCTTTATGTGCTTGCATCTGGCGGTACAATGCTCAACTTGCCCCGGATTCGAGATACAAAGTTGGAGCGCGCATTTTGCGCTTGCACAGCAACCATTGTGTGAGCTGAGTGTGTGTGTGTCATGTTGACCTTGTCACTCTATCTCTTAGGTCTGTAGTTCTAACTAAAACATTAAATTTTATAGACAACACAAATCCAATAAAGAAGACCATAAGTTTAACTTAATACAGACACAAGTTTAGAGAGTGGAAAACAATAAACGCAAGTAGTTAAGAAAAACAATGAGTTAAAAATACAACATTAGTATAGTATTAAACAATTACTGGAATAGGACAGATATTTGCAACGTTTCATTCTTTAATATCTAGACACTTCTTCAGGCTAAACATGGATTTACATGTTATTAGTGAATTTAATTTAAAAGAAGCTTCTCGATATCAAGGGGAAAACATTGCTGTTTTAGCGGTTGGTTTATTCCGATTCAAATTCAACGTCACTATCGTCTGAATCATCCTCGAGGTCGATTATTACAGGTGTTTGATCCTCTCGATCGAAACCAACCTCTCTATGCGACCAATCGACAATAGTTTTATTTGTTTTTTCTACAGTAGCTTTCCACATATCAGGTGTAACTGTTGCCAGTGCTTTCTGCCACATCTGTAGACATTTTTCCCTGCCATAACCTTCTTCCCCAATGTGTTTGTTGTAATATTGTTTACAAATTCCCCAAATGTTTTCTATTGGGTTAAATTGGCAGTGATATGGAGGGAGTCTCAAAACCATATGTCCATGCTCAAGGGCCATTTGATCAATAGCATAAATTTTTTCAGGCTTATTGCTACAAATATGTCAAGAATTACTACTATGAAAAAATTTAGTGCTATAAAATGTAAAATAATATTTCTAACTAATTCATAAATAATAAGCAAAACTAACCGTGCAACAATTTCCAGTAAACTGAGTTTTAAAGCATTGTCTGGTAATTCTAAATTTCTTTTTTGCAGCCAATTTTGTATTTCTGCCTTTTTCCAGGAAGAGTTTGGCAATTTTTCCATTAAACTACTGTGGTAACTCGCATTATCCATAATAATAATAGACGGTTCTTCCAATTTTGGCAATAATCGCTCGCTAAACCACTTTAGAAAATTTTCTTTGTTCATTTCACCATGGTAGTCAGCATCTTTGGTTTTTGAAGCAAAAATTAATGATGCCTCAGGAATAAAACCTTCACTGCTTCCTGCATGAAGTACTATATATCTATAACAATTCAAGCATGAATTACATAGTTGTTTACTACAATTAGTAACTCATTTACCTGCGTCCTTCTGGTTTAATTTTTAGTCCGCTTCTTACATCGTCATCTTGCCATGATTTGCAAATTGTACCATTTTCAAACACCCAAGTTTCATCTAAAAATACACATAGGCGCCCACTTTCAGATTGCAAATTTTTCACATGCTCTCGCAGAAAACGAACTCTAGATAATGCAATATTGGGTAATTCCATTAATCCTCTGCGAGGGTCATCTTTCTTATAACGAAAACCAATGTTGTGAAGAATTTTTCTCAACGAACTAATTGAACCATGAAAGATATCTTTTTCTCTTAAAACTTGTGAAAGTGTTTTTTGGGTAATATATTGCTCTAAAAACGGCAAACTTTGTAACAACCCAAAATTCAAATACTTTTTACATTTTTATCATTAGAGTAACACCAACTTACTATACTGTATACAGCATTTTAATTGCAACCTGATCGAAATCGTCGACATCACTTACAGGCTTGTCTCGGTTTTTTGTTTTTTTAGGGCTACGCAGAAGTTCGCCAGATTTGCAGGTCTGTGAAATCGAAGAGACTGTTCGTATGCTTAAATTTAAAGCATTGGCAACTCTCTGTAACACCAAAACATTAGAAAGTTTCGATTAATGTAGTTGGTCATTATATTACGAATTATGATACGATAGAAGAAGGGCAGTTAAGATGGTTAGGGCATGTAATGAGGATGGTAGAAGATAAGACGGTGAGAAGAATATTTGAAGCACGCACACATAAAAAGAAAACGAAAGGAAGGCCGAGAAATTCGTGGAGGGAAGAAGTTAGGAATGCAGCCTTTAAGGGAGGCATAGAGTACAAAATAGGCAAGAATGGGAACGGAAATGGAGAAAGACACCGAAGACATAATAAAACCCTACCCACTCCCTGACCATACACCCGCAAGGGTAGAAAGGTCCTAGGATTAAGTAAGTAGTATATTACAGGTGTAAATTACTTACTTCTCTCACAGCTGTTAGCGGTATAAGTGGACCACCGTTGTCTCTTTCTCGTTCAAAATATCTTATTAAAGCGGCAACAAGCTCTTTTGACTTTCTGGGCAAGGCTGTCGACATTTTAGCTTAGAGTTCACCACCCGTTTCCAGCAGCTAAACTCTTCCGCAAAGTAATTTGTAGCAGTGAAAAAACGACAGTATAACTTGTTCGCAATGTTCGTTATGAAAACAACGGATTTTTAAAATGCAAAACTAAACTATATGTCACTGTCAATATCTGTCAAAACTACTATAACAAATATCAAGAGATCCAAAAAAAACTGTTCTTCAGAGGGCTGTGGAAATTCAACGTATGAATAATATGTTGGTGACACTGTACGTCAATGTCAAATTCGAAGTTAGCAGGTTAGGATTTGTGTCATAACTGACGGAAAACCTAACCTGATAACCTCGAATTTGACATTGACGTACAGTGTCACCAACATATTATTCATACGTTGAATTTCCATAGCCCACTGAGGAACAGTTTTTTTTTTGGATCTCTCGATAAGTCGTTTTAAAGAGTGACATGTGTACGTATTAACTCCCTGAGCAGAACTTGAAAACACAAAGTACCCCGACTGTTGGGGAGCCTCTCAGTTTTCCGTTATGTTTGGAAAATTCCTGATTGCTAGCTCGCCTTGGACGTTAATGGACTGTATTGATTTTCTTTACTAAATTATACACACGTTGAAAGCAAAGTAGGTAATTTATTGCCATAAATTAACACACAAACATTTGAACATTTAAACAAAGAATTAGCTTTCGCGGTATGGACCGGTTCGCATGCTGCCACGTTGACAGAAGGAACGTAAGTGAAGCGGCGAGGCGAAGGCCCGCTCAAGTTCTAGAATGCGCATAGTAAATACGCCACTGCAAGCGAGGCGGCACAATTTTATGAAACACTTAACATACCGCCCGCCTTGGAAAGGGTAACCTTTCAAATAACAATAGTACAAAATTTGACAAGTAACATCTAGAGTAAGACATGTAACTAAAATAGACATATACAAAGCATGATATTACATAGATCTTAAGGTAATACAAGAAGACCCGAACAATGGATAGCCAAAGGGCTTTACGAAACACTGCGCAAGACGCTAACGTACTAGTTCACAACACTAGGTAGCGGGCACAGCTTGGCGAAGGATCGTTTTACGATCCCTCACACAGTTTTCACTGACGCCACACGCGTAACGCCGTCAAGGCCAGGGTGCAGCTCGGTGGCCCGGCCTAACCTCCACTTCAGAGGGGGAAGATTGTCATCCTTGATGAGGACCATGGAACCAGGCTGGAGGTCCGAAAGGTGTGTGCGCCATTTGGTGCGCTGTTGGAGTTCTGAGATGTACTCTTTACTCCATCATTTCCATACATTCTGGTGGAGCTGTTGTATTCTTTGGTATCTAGACAGCCGAGACTCGGCTATCTCAGTAACGTTGGGATCAGGCAGTGACACCAAAGGACGGCCGATCAGAAAATGCGCAGGAGTCAAAGGCTGAAGGTCGTTTGGATCAGCGGACAAAGGAGACAGGGGTCGGGAGTTTAAGGTCGCTTCCACCTGTGCCAGCAAAGTGCAAAATTCATCGTAATTTAGACTAGCGTTACCTATAACGCGCCGTATGTGATGTTTGGAGGACTTAATTCCGGCCTCCCACAATCCACCAAAGTGAGGACTGTGCGCGGGTATAAAATGCCAAGCTACTCCGTCGCTCGCGACTGATTCGGAAATAGAAAGGCCTTGTTCCGCAAGAAAATTGCCTAATTCGATTAATTCGGAATTAGCGCCGACAAAGTTAGTGCCATTGTCTGAATAGACATGGAGCGGTTTGCCTCGACGAGCTACAAACCGGCGAAAAGCCATTAAGAAGGCTTCAGTAGAAAGGTCAGCGACCAATTCAAGGTGCACTGCTTTTGTGACAAAACAAACGAATAGACAAAGGTAGGACTTTACTAGTTTAGAACCACGTCCTTTGCGATCCTTTATCATGAACGGTCCACCATAATCGATACCAGTTGTATGAAATGGGGGCGATGATTGAATACGAGAGGCTGGCAGATCTCCCATTATGGGTTCGGTTAACTTAGGAGAAAATCTAAAACACCGCAAGCATTGATGCACCACTTGCTTGACTATATTTCTGCCAGAGGTGATCCAATATCGTTCTCTGAGATTAGCTAACAGCATTTGAGGTCCGGCATGGAGAAGCCGAAGATGCTCATGCAAAACTAGGAGTTTGGCGAATGGATGTTTGCCAGAAATCACTAGAGGAAACTTCTTGTCAAAAGGTAATTGAGAGTTGTGGAGCCTACCACCAACTCTTAGCAGTCCCTTGGAATCCAGAAAAGGATTCAAGGATATCAAAGCAGAAGATTGTTTCACAGGCTTGTTCTGTGACAACAGCTTAAATTCGTCAGGAAATAACTCACGTTGTGAAAACCTTGCAAGCTTTACAAGGGTTGCTTGCAGTTCATCTGTAGAAAGGGGCCCAGAAAGGCGATCAGCTTTGGGGGTCCGCGCATTGTTATAAAAACGAAAGCAATAAGCTGTAACTCGTTGTAAGCGAGCCAAACTTGAATACTGATTGAACGGAAATGGTTCAACAGAGGTTACAGAAAAACTCTGAACTTCTTTTTTGAATTCTGGAAGCTCAGCAAGAACATGTCTGGAAGTAGGCCAAGATGCCTCACCTACATGCCTCCACGTGGCATCAGAAGTGAGTTGCTGAACATCAGCAACTCTGTTACACACAAAGGTTTTAAGAAGATTCGGACTGGTTTTCAACCATCCTAGCACTATTGTGGAATCTGTCCACAAAACAATTCTAGATATGGGCAAATCAAGTGCCTTTATGACTTGCACGGAAAGTTTACTTAGAAGAACAGCTCCGCAGAGCTCGAGCTTCGGAATTGTCAAGGGCTTTAAAGGGGCTACCTTGGCCTTGGAGCAGAGAAGGTGAACTTGTACTTCCCCTTCCTGATTCTTGGAACGGAGGTATATCGACGAACCGTAACCATTGTTGGAAGCGTCGCAGAAACCATGGAGTTCTATCTCAACCACGCGCCGACAGAGGACGTGACGAGGAATTGCTAAGTCATTGAGCATGAGAAGGTCACGCCGATATGTACACCATTTTTCTTGTATGGCGTTGGGAACGGGTTTATCCCAATTCAACTTTTCCATCCAAAGTTGTTGCAAAAGAACCTTGGCACCAATGGTGCATGGGCTTAGCAGAGCCAGCGGGTCAAATATGTGTGATATTTCAGACAAGATGCTACGCTTGGTAGCCTTACTACTTGTAGAATTTGAAATATTGAACATCAGATGATCGCTTTTGAAGGACCAAATCAAACCAAGGGTGCTTGTGTGCTCATGTGCACTGAAATCAAGAACACCCGGATGCAAATCGGAGTCTGGGATTCCATCGAGAACTTCTGGAGAATTAGAAATCCACTTTCTAAGTTTGAAACAGCCTGAATCAAGAATCTGATTCAAGTTTGAACAGATAATACGCGCTTTCTCAGGAGTGTCGGCACCTGTCAGAAGGTCGCCGACGTAGAAGTCCTCCTTTATCACTCGAGAGACTTCGGGATTTGAAGCTGCACATTCGATGCCCAATTGGGTCAAACATCGAATGGCAAGAAAAGAAGCTGAAGCGGTGCCATAAGTAACTGTATTCAGATCGTATGACAGAAGAGGCTCAGTTGGAGATGATCGCCAAAGGATTCTCTGAAGGGGCCTATGGTTAGGATTCACCAGAACCTGACGATACATCTTCTCGATGTCGGCTGATATAGCGTACAAATGCTTGCGAAAGCGAACAAGAATGGAAAATAAGTCTTGTTGCACGGTTGGGCCAACCATCTGAATACTGTTCAGAGATTGCCCGGAAGTGGTTGCTTGGGAACCATTGAATACAACTCGGAGTTTAGTTGTCAGGCTTTCCTCTTTTAAGACTCCGTGGTGGGGTAGATAATAGGATATCTCGTTTGAATTAGGGTTTGAAACGGACATATGACCTAATTCAGAATATTCATTCATGAAATTCGAATAGCGATTGGACAAGTCAGGGTTCGCTTGTAACCGCTTCTCTAATGATAAGAATCTTTTCTGAGCGATTTGGAATGAATCACCCAATACCTCTACAGGTTCCTTGAGAGGGATAGAGACAACGAATCGACCATTCGCTTCTCGTTCCGTATTTTGCACGAAATGTGCCTCACAGGCGTTCTCTTCATTTGTGCGGACCTTTTCCTCTGGGTAATGTTCGAGTTGCCAAAACCTAACAATGGGATCAGAAGCATCCTCGATCGTGCCAAGATTGCACTGTACAGGGTACGCAGAAGGGGGGCCTGTAGGGCCAGAAACAATCCAACCAAAACGAGTTTTTTGGAGGATGGGAAGATTTGGGCCTAGACCAATTTGTCCAATACAAAGGAGCTGCCAGAAAATGGGCAAACCAATCAGAATGTCGATGGTGCCCGGTTGGTCGTAGGACAGATCTGAAAACTTGATGTTATCAGGAACCTTGAAACTGTTTCGCTGGACGCGAAAACTTGGGTTGTACCTGTAATCTCATCGAGAACAAGACAGGATAGACCAATACTGTACGAGGTGTGAGGGGCTTGCAGCTTGATATCACACCTAGCTTTGATTTGAGAAGTGGCTTTACTTAAGCCAGAAACAGTAACGTTGACTTCGCGAGTTGGAAGCTTCAACCTTTTACACAAATCTGAACGTATGAAGTTCGATTGGGAACCGGAATCCAGCAGGATTCGCACAACATGAGGCGTACCATCATCAGCGATGAGTTTAGCGGTAGCCGTAGGTAAGAGTACCTGCAAAGCATTCGAACAGAATGCCGAAATCGATTGGTTTAGGTCAACAGAGGTTTCTGCCGACATCGCAGATCCTGGTTGACTAGAAGAAGCATTTTGAGGTTTATCCTCATGCAGAAGGGTGTTGTGCCTTGATTTGCACTTTCTACACGTATATTTGGAGCTACAGCGGCTCGAAAGGTGACCCTGAGTTAGGCAATTAAAGCATACACGGAGCTCTTTTGCCTTTGAATTTCTGTCAAGAGAAGACAGCTTGACAAACTTATCGCATTTGTACAAGGGATGAGATCCTTTACAAAGTGGACACGAAGGGGTACCTGACACAAATGATTTCGAATGTACCTTGGAAGGCTTTTCGGGTACAAGCTTAATATTTTTTACTTCCAGAGTTTCTAGAAGGTTTGCTGTGTTTTGTAAAAATTCCTTGAACTCGTCAAGATTAGGCAGATCAGAACTTGACCGGTTTCTAAGGACCTCCCATTCACGGAATGTCGTGGGGTCCAGTTTTTTAGAAACGACATAAATGATAACAACATCTAGAAGTTCGCTTTCGGTAGCTAATGATTTGATTGCTGTAAAATGTTTGAATAACATATCGCTAATCGTACGTAATTTAGTTGCAGATTCCTTACTGCACGATTCAAGTTCAAAAATAGCATTGAGGTGGTTATGAATCAGAATTTTTGGATCATTGTAACGATTACACAATGCATCCCAAGCTAGAATGTAATTACTCGCAGTAAACTCTAAACTTTTTATAATTTGGCTTGCATCACCCTGTAAACTAGCCTTTAAGTAATGCAGCTTTTGAATATTAGTCAGCGTTTGATTTTCATGAATTAAGCTAATAAAAATCTCACGAAATTCCAACCACTCTGACACGTTCCCTGAATATTTGGGAATGGAGATGGTAGGAAGGCGTACAGCTCGATTATTGCAATGCGAACTGCAATTTGAATGCGTTGATCTCACGCTACCATTAGGAGATCCAGAACGATCTGGTGCAACATCAGACTGTTTGTTGTATTCATTAATCAAACATTTAGCTTGTGATATTGCGAAAAAATAAGAATCTTCAAATTCAACTTGTTGCTGCATTTCAGATTCTCTATCCTTACTGTTTTCTAAAATTTGTTCATGAACCGCATAATATTCCGATAGCACGGTGGCTATAGCATCCAATCTTTCTTGCAATTGAACAATCTGAGCGCTAGATAAGAATTGATCTTCATCATAAATTGTTTGCAAAGATTGCACGTAATTTGCGAAACGCGTAAGCTTGCCCTTGATAGAGCCACGTGCTCTTACAAGCGAATCCATAATTGTTGAAATTAAAACAGTTTAACGGATAAAACTAACTCTCGTACGCCCCTGGCGCGGAATTTTGTTTACAACGCAAGACAGCTTTGATAACGACGCGAGAATCTTGGCGCTAACGACGCAGAAAACGACCCTGGTACAACGCGAGATTATTAACTTGTGACTAAATTGTACTCGCGCACAACGAAATAGCTTGGCATTTCACGCAATTAAAATGTTTATATGACTCATAAACCATTTGTTTACGCAATAATACGCAGCTGAAATTATGCACATGCATAACACAGATGATAGAAAACCAAACTCATGCATAGGAAATCTCACAAAAGAGGGAACTTAGGCTTACATTGATATTGTTGTGTGCCGCCTTTTTCCTTGTTGTGGCTTGAACTGCCGTCTCGCCGGCAGCTGCCTGCCCACCTGCACGTTGTTGCCGCGAGACTCGGCGTTTGGCTTTCTCGCTCCTACGCAGCTAGCAGCGTATGCTGTCTTCCTTCCTCTCGTTAGGGTTGAATTTAACACGATTGAAACTGCGTTGTACTTACTTGCCTTGTACAACTGCGAATTTAGGCTGCTTTTCCGGGCTCGTACTAATCCGGATCGATGGACCAATGTTGGGAGCCTCTCAGTTTTCCGTTATGTTTGGAAAAATCCTGATTGCTAGCTCGCCTTGGACGTTAATGGACTGTATTGATTTTCTTTACTAAATTATACACACGTTGAAAGCAAAGTAGGTAATTTATTGCCATAAATTAACACACAAACATTTGAACATTTAAACAAAGAATTAGCTTTCGCGGTGTTGACCGGTTCGCATGCTGCCACGTTGACAGAAGGAACGTAAGTGAAGCGGCGAGGCGAAGGCCCGCTCAAGTTCTAGAATGCGCATAGTAAATACGCACTGCAAGCGAGGCGGCACAATTTTATGAAACACTTAACACCGACGTATTATAATTTTTGCTATTGTTCATGGAAATTATGAAATATTAAAACAAAAAAATGTACGGCTTAGCAATATATTAAGCTATATTATTAGCAAAAGCGATTTTCATCATTGTTTTATTGAAAAAAAAAGTAGTTTTATATTTTTCAAATGTTGGTACCGACAACCTTACTAAAAGGCGGATTGATGACGTGCACGCACGGGCTCAAAAATGCAGGTATAGTAAAACTAAAGTGGCTACAAAATATAAAAGATATCAATGGTAAATTAAGTAAAACAGTCGTCATTGGAAGAGTTGGTCAAATCTTTGATGTAAGTATTGAGAATTAAACCATTAAAAAATTTCTTACAATTTGTTATGCTAGATTTTGAATGCAACTGTGTTTAATATTCTACGTGAAGCAAAATCACAACTCCAGCAACAACCGAATGACATTATGAAAAAGGAAAAAGAATTTTTAACTTGGGAGGACTATAGTTTCAAGGAGGATATTAAGAAACTTTGGATTTTTTTACTTTGGATAATTTATTGCGATGTGCAAGAGGAGAACTGAATTATATTAGGACTCGTTCAAAATTATACTACACATTAAAAAATATGGGATATAAATACAAAATTGTGAATGGAAGAAAATTGGTTTGTGAGAAGAATCATGTAATTTCGGCGAAGATTACTTCTTTAAAGAAATATTTGCAATTTCGAAATTCTAGTGAAAAATGTTTGTTCCGGTTTTTGGATGAAACTGATATTTCGCAATGGAACCAGTCTGCATAGGTGGACCCAGGACACAGACTTGAAAAGTAATCCATCTAAAGTTAAGGCGGATGGAAAGAGATATACTACATGCAGGATGCAGATCAGGATTTTTACCAGAGTGTGAGACTGTTTGACACGGACAATGGTACAATGATAAGTGTATGGACGGTGGAATTTTTAGGCAATGTTGAAAAAACAGTTAATCCCTCTTATACGTTTAGCATAAATAATAACTTCTACAACACAGATTTGCAAACAGAAGTCATCAGCAAGTTTTTAATAATATATTTTCACATTAAACATATAGAAACTTTATGACGTTTCTGTACAGTTAGATAACAACCATGTTTAAATAAATTTCTTAAAATAAAGCAATACCTTATTTAATGTCAATGGTTCAGTAATTGTAGCTTTCATTATGTATAATAGTGCTTATGAGATAACACATTGACAGTTGTAATAAGTTTTGGACATTACTAGTGTTTTTTCTTTAACCAACTGTTACCTACACTGTTACAAAAATGCAAAATCAAAGCCTGCTCTGAATCATAAAGCAAAAAAACAGACTATAGGTAATAAAATCAGCGCGTAATCAGCATTGGACAATAATTTACTTGAACATTTTCATAACAACATTAACAACAGCCCTGCGCACGCTTTCCCTGTGTTCCATTTTAAAAACTCGACATCATTACACTGACATGCAGGTGTGTGTTCCAAGTTAAAAAATTCTTACTTTGTATACATATGATAACAGTAACCCATAAATATAGAGGCATGAAGCGATAGGTGCGTGAGTAGCTGTTACACCGTTTCAAATTTGTCTGTTTCCATGTGATTGCAACAGGATTTTCGTGATTTATATTTCTGATCACAGTCACGCGGGGGAGTTGACATTGTAAGCAATTTTGCAGACGCCAGCATTATAAGTCGGACGTAGAGACATGTGAGAGAAGGGTATGTGTGCCTTCCGAGAATTTGCAGAATGCGTGTGTAGCACTTCTGGGCAATAGCAGCCGATTGTTTGGCATTTCGAATTCTGTTGGATATAATAAGCAAGATATAGAATATATGATTTTGATAACCTGGAGCCTAGACGTTTTCTACCGCTGAATTGGTGAAGCTCCATTTTCGACCCACCGTCGAACAATTGGGTTGTCATCTTTATCGCCCCCGCCAGCCGCATACGTTTTGCTATGAACGAATTTTGTCTTTGTTTACACAACCAGCAGTAACAATCCTTCTTCTGCGATTGAGGCATGGGCTGCCTATGTCGTGCAAACAAGACGCCATCAACAGCTGCCATTTTCTGCATTCTAGCTAAGTCAGAATATTTAATTATCTCTTGTGTAGTAAATAGTTTATGAGTTGCTTATATTTTGAGCCGTCAGCGGCCGATTTTTGATAATGTAGTTGGGTTATGACAATATAGTTGTATACTTGCTTTGCAATTTGATTGTGAAGCGGAATGTAGACTGTTACATTTCAGATTAGAGTTTGTTAGGATGCTCAGAATTTTAACGCCGCTTACAGTAGTTCATGCAGGCTATGACACCCTGTATGTTCATCAAATGATTCCCAGGCTTAAGTTATCTTCCAGTGGAAATTTACGCTATTAAAGGTTTCGTCCACACTCATACTTTAAATTGTTGACTAATTCTTGCACCCAGCGCTGCGCGGGTGATCACATTTCCGCTTATTTTTTCTAGGAAATTACCGCAAGGCCGCCGTGGAGAACTGCACCTCCTTGATGTATGTTTTTCGAGATTAGTTAAGCCCGAAGTAACGTTTTGAGTCGGTTATCGTTGGCGCGAAAAAAGACAATTGCCGTACGCTGCTATGTAGTGGGGCCCTCTTATCGAAACAATTTCCGTCATATTAACTGTATCGGATTAATACTAAGGCTCCTTAGTAAATACTACATAATTCGAAGTTTATATATCGTGGCAAGGTGCCGTTGTGTTATCGATATTCTTTCATTACGCTCCAGGCGGACAATAGCAACATTCTTCCTTTTCTTCACACCTGCTCCTACCTGCGGCTACAATTATTTCCGATTCTTGGCTGCTCAATTTAAGATTTTCGTAGACATCGTTTGCACCTTCCACTATCAACGAGGAAACACCCGCCACCTGTCCGGCATGCTAATTAATACACTCCCCCCCTCCTCTTCGAGTTCCATGTTGTAGTTTACTTTAATAATTAAATATCTTGACTTGTGCTGGATAGTTTAAGTTAGCATCTTGTAAAATTTGGTAGGGAGTTTTTAATAGATCCCTATTAAGCTACTACTCCCGTTTTATTGTTCTTGTGTGCGTTTTCTTTGTAAGAGTTGATGGCAGTGGCGTACCAGCTAGCAGCAAAGGTAGTTCCGTTATACTGCAAATTATTATTAGTTTTCTCTTGTCTCTAATTCTAAAGGGGTTAATGCGTTAACTCACCCCCTTCTCGATTGGCACACTAGCCGTGGCAGCCTGTTACATAAGGTTGTGCCCGTAGCTTTCCGAATAATCAAAACACCTGATTCAACTTGCTCTTTCTGGTCGTAATTTTCGATTAATATGTACTAAGCTAACCATTTCTACAGGTGAGTCACTTTTTGAAGCTGATCACCTTTACCGCAGGCAAGGAAAGCGTCCTTTTCTGTTTAAAGGTTTTCCAAGACATGTCCAGGGTTAGACAAGAGGTGGTGCCTAACAATTTGTCCCGAATTCTCCGGTACCTTTATGGTAAAACCTATGTTGACGTTCAACGTGTAAGCAATACCTACTCCTTTTTCACTAAGCTGTCGAGGAAACTTCATTTTTATTAGTTTATCTTATTTCTATTTGGCCCTAATGAAAATTGCAAGTTTTTAAATTTGGAGAGGGTGTCGTTCGCGACGTCATTTTGGATAATGTCAGACAATACCAGTTTTTCGGAAACATCTACATTTCCGTTATTCATACGACCAAAACACCAAGTATCATTCTTATCAAGAACGTCATTTCGAAGAACTTTGACTTTGTGAAGAGGCTTTCGCTTTTTAACACAGGGGTTGTCTACTGTCTAATGAAATTATTTACCCGTCTGAATTTTGGTTACCTACAATTAATAGATTGATGAGCTGGACAGTGGTGCTTAATATTGTTTATATAACGGTAATTGACACAACTCTGAACAGAATAAAAAATATAACAACATCGATAGTGAGTAAATGGGTTCCAAGCATTATGCAGAGGTGAAATTAAGAAAACCAAACCAAAGCTTCACAATACTTATGAGAAGTAATAACTAAAAGAGACCATTAGCACTTAACTGGTTTTGTATTATATTCGATTTTTGATTATAATTCCATGCATGATGTATCTCCTTTTTTTTAAATGAACATTGTTTGAATTTTCTAGTGTATTACATAATCTACTATTCCAGCACCAAATATAACAATCTCTATAGTGTGTTATTAAGTACCAAGCTGTACTTTGAATTATTTTTGACGAGCACCCAAAACCCGATTCTGGCTCATGAATATCAACAGCCACATAATTTTTTCAGTATGTTCTGGAGGGTGCAATTTATGTTCACTAATAAAATGAACATAAAAGTCTGCACTACACTGCTAATTTCATCCACTCTCTATAGCTGTTATAATAAAGTAAATCGCAATAATGAGCCATTAAAACCTTCCACCCAGTACAGAACGACCTAAGAACGTCAATCAGCAGGCCGAATCTGTTAAGAAGGGGAGATTTTATTGTGCGGAACTACGTCCTTTACAAATTGAAGCGAGCGAGGTTAAAATTTTTTAGTTTAGTTGTGGATTACGCAGGGCATTTATATGTTGTTAAGTTAGGATTTTTCGTAAAGGTCATGATCGCTACAAATTTCTTATTCACCTAATTGTAGATTAATATTTACATTTATTGTTCACTCAACACGAAATTATGAGGACAGTAAGCCAAGACATAGGCCTTTTTCGTTTATCGGTGTTGGGGTATTTCTAATATATATGATCACATCCAACCTTTTGTCAAAAACTAGTAGCCATTATTTGTATATATTGCAATGGTATGTCTAATTAGTGTTGTAATATGTTATTAATTTAAATATTTTTCGTATTCGTGTTATCAAATCTTAGGTAGATTAAAAGTTACTTGTAAATTGATAGATAAAAATAAATAGTTGTATGCCCTTTTAATATTTTATTTATTTGCAATTAATCCAATAATACGCTAGCTCAAATCCATAAAGCACAGACTCATCTCGGTTGTTTCCACCCTGAATGCATAATTTATTAAAATCATTAAATACGGATCTGTCTTCGCATACACTTAACTGCGCAACATCGAAACTGAAATTGGGTCAAATATAAGCCAAGATGGACGCCGTTTGCAAGATCGCGTCAAATTGAATAAACAAAACAAGCGAAATCGATCACAGTTCTATTGGTAACTATTTAAATTAGTTGGTTTACGCGGCATTAATCCTCATTGGTTTCTAGCATTTGTTTATGGGGCCCGCTTCTATCGTCCAATTGTTTATTTTGGCGTCGGTCTGAATCTCACCAACGGATAACCTCAAATAATGGAGTTTGGCTTTTTTGGCATACTGGAATCACTCGTAAGGCGATGGAACTGGCCTGGATTTCCTTGAGTATTGCTCTGCTTATGCATGCATGAATTTCCCGGCGCTCACTTAATTAGTTTTAGAATAAACAGTACCTGCACTAGTCGTTCTCAAATCGGAGGGTTCGTAATTACTCTGACCTTGTTGCGGGCTGCTATGGGTTGGATCCTGCTGTTGGGGCACAAGCACGTTCTCCACGGGCTGCTGAGTGGCACTGATGTCTTCCCCAATGTGCTGGCTGGACTGGTCGACCTCCTCGTAGCTGTCGGAACTAAGGCTGCTTCGGATCGAGGTTATGTCACATGTTATAGTGGTGGATTTTGATAAATATAGTACCACATGGATACAAAAATTTTCTCAACACACCGGTAAAGTTTTAGACATGTATTTTTATTTTTAATATCAAAAATGTTAATTTTAATACAGAGCACAAATTTCACACGTCAAGCCATTAATTTATTCATTTGTCTTCCTCCTCGTTATACACAAAAGCTAGTTAGTTTCAAATTCATTACGGATGTTAACATGGTTCAAAATACTAACTTTTAAAAATAAATTCTACTTAAAACTAGGATTTTGTACACTAAAATTACATCTAAAATAATTGTTTACATTTATACTAATTTTGCGTGTATATTTGTCACTGCACGTTTTTTTAATTTGCGTTTAAATATTCACATGTCACTGCACTGATTAAAGTATTTAATTTGCGAATTCCTGCACTGGCTTCCTTTGAATTCACTGTTTTATTTTCCACACATCTTTAAGTTCATATGCTGTCTCCTTTTCTGCACTTTCTATAATCCTTGCCTTTTGATTCTTATGGTTTCCTTCAAATGCTTTAATGCCTTCATCCTTATCTGCTCGTTGCATGTTCATAAGCTTATCTATCTTTCAATTACCTTTCTTATAAAACCCTGACTGGATTTCAGTATTAAACTGTACCTGAATTCTACGCTTCATTCCCTTGCATTTGCGATCCATCTTGTAATTATTAAATTTCATTCGGCTTGGCATTTACTTTAGCACAAACCTAATCAATTTACTGAACTTACATTCAACTTAGATCCCTGTTCAAATTGAGCTTTGCTTATTGCGTTCATTAATTAATTATTCTGCAATTACTGACATATCATTACAAATGTATTCATTCTGGCAAATTCAAGTTTAGTTTTGCAGTTATATAAAATATCTCACTCTGAGCTTTCATGAAATGTCCATTAATTTGGAAATGCTAACAGAGTTGAATGGCAGGGTTTAAAACCATAGCATATATACCAATATTAGTTTAAATTATTGTGGTAGTACAATAATGCCATCTTTATTTGAATCTGCAATAACGCAACATGTTTTAACAAACATAAACTTTTGGAATAATAATTAGCTTCCCCTTAAAAACAGCTATAGCAGCACTAACCTTAAAAATAAAAAGCTGTAAAAAAACACACTTCAAATGATTCTCCAGCTTAATAACAAAATAACTATATGACTAATAGGACTATTCTAGAAACTATTGCAAAATAAGAAATATTTTCAACGTTATTCATTGCCTTAACTTAATTTCCGTTCATGTTACTATATCCACTCTTTTCTCCTGTCCTTAATTTTTTCTCCCACTCTACTTCTTGTCTTTCCATTTCTTCTCACAGTTGTGCTTCTTTCTTCAGTACTCTCTGGTCTCCTTCGGAATGTTTTGGTCCTTCTTCCTATTCCAATTCAAACTTGTTTGTATAATACCCTATATCTACAATGTGTCTATTATTTTCAGTAGCAATCCTTTATTTATTTTTTTACTCCTTTCAAATATGTTTTTCTTTTTCTTCCCATGCCTTTTTACATTAATAAAGAAACCGGGGTTATTCATGTTATAGGTTTACATCACTTGGTTCCTTCGCAAATTGAAATCTTGCCACTATCTTTACTTGATTTCTTTTCCCTATGTATGCTTTTTTATCAGGTGTAAATTATGTCTAGGTATATCTTTCTTTGTCTGCTGTTTTCCTTCCGAATGCCCAATTTGAACTTCTACTCTCCCTTTTTGCCAAATAGTAGTCCATCGGTTCTTGACATTTTTCTTTTATTTTAGCTTTTTCGCATGCCTATATTAATTCTACAATATTCCCTCCTTTCTTTGTATATTATTATCGGGGAACCTATTGTCACTTTCGGCGGCCTGTGTTGTGTACATCGTTCTGCATCTGTGCATTTATCTTCCATGCTTTGTTCCAAAAAAGTGTTTACAACCGTTTTACTTATTTGACCAAGTTCTAACATTTTTTATTCCACTTCTCTCTCCATGTTTACTCATTCATCAATTTCTCCATTTAGATCATTTCTATTCTCGCGTTCCAGGCTCTAATAATTATTACTTTATAATTTTCTTCTATTAAGTTATCAGCTATATTTCGTAGTATATACAGAATTCCATTACCTTCATCTTCTGTTCCTTCAACTGGCGGGTAGGAATCTCCTATGCCTATTGTCCCATTGTTATACATATTATTATAGATAACACTGGTTCGTACTTAGTTATTCTTCTGTTTATTTTATTTTGTACAACTATACACTCACTCTATACTGAGAAACACTATCAAATCTAAGATTCACCGACATCAGCTTGTTTCTGGCGAAGGCCATGGAAGGTATGGAAGAGATGGTTTTAGAATTATACAACGCAACAAACCGTGTGGGGATTAAAAGAAACAACGCCAAAACTGAAACAATATAGATTGTAAAACAAACCAGACGTAAGCCTTATTCAGACAGAAGATGCAAACAGAAACAGTAAAGGAATATAATATGAGACAGCAACTACAAACATAAACAGAAGAATGCAATTGGGTTGGGCAGCATTGACAAGCTAAGAAATGAATTTGGATGCCTCCTTGTGCAACAACCCTTTTAGGGGCGAAGATGGCGCTGGAGCTATCACAAAAGATGTTCCCTCTGAATCAGAAATACTACGCGGAACTACCAATGAAAAATTATATAAAACGTTAGATAACATTGACGTTAGTTACTAACAGCAAAGGAAAACAGCAAACGAATATAAGCCAAGATGTCGACTGCTAGCCTATGATCTTTCTTCTTTCTCTGTTCTGATTATTATTTCTATGATCATGGGTTCTATGATATCCCAGCTGTCCTCGCTCGTTAGCATCTATAACACTGTTTTTGTCCACTTTATAGCCTATTACGATTTCCACCTTCCTCTTATTATTTCCCAGCGCGAGCATACAAGGATTGTATGCTCTGCAGTATATCGCTCTCCGCAGTACTGCCATTCATTTTCTTCTCTTTTCTGGATTTCTTCAGGTAGTCCTCGAAACATCCACGTCCGCTGATGTTATCAAGTAATTTATTTGATTTCAGACTACCTGAAGCGTGTCATTATTGAAATTGAAGAACTCAATTTTTTGCCCACTTTTATAGGTGGTTTAATCAGAAAATAGGCAAAATAGCACGGTAACTTAACGTGTAAACCACGCCAGAGGCGAAACAGTTTTCAAGATAGAAGTGCACGATAACGCAACCTGAAAACCACGCCAGAAACGAAACTTTTCTAACGATCGAAAGGAGCAAAACGAAATTAATAGGCAAGTGTCGTCGCGGTTGAGTGAAGAAGGCCGTGGTCGGGGTTTCAAAAATAGCGCGTTTTATGTAGAGGGAAGGAATAGCCTTTGTTGGGATTGACATGATTAGGGTGTTTGTAAATCTCAATGGCTTCGCAACTCTTTCTGCTAAAGAAAAATAGCGAATTCGAGAAATAGAAGTTTTATCGAAAAGGAGAGGCTAGAGAATCACCCATTTGGAGCTTGATGCTAATGGTCTAGTAATTGAAAAATAGTTGGGTGCTGGTAAATATACAGTGTGTTCTAAAAATTAGAAAGCATAAGATTGGCCTTAAATAAAATGCCATTATTTTTTATTTTTGTGAATAATGTTATTTAAGAAAATTGCTTAAAAACTGAAAAAAAGTACGAGAAATTACTTTTCATTAAGAAAATAATTTTGTTTTTGGTACAGAACTCTTATAAACTTTGTAACTAACTACAACGGCACTGCTGTCATCTTCGTTGTATTGAATTTTCTTGCGTTGTTGACATTTTTTACATCTCCGGTGGTATCGAATCTATGAATTAATGTAGGCACTTCTCGATAACATCTGCAACATTCTTATATTGAAAACTTCAATTGCATATCCATAAGAAATGTTTCCGATCCGATAGCATTTGGTCCCAAGTTCGTTATTCCAAAGTCAGCATGGTTTAATAATTATTCAGTAAAAACGTTAACTGCCAATATCTTGTTTACAATATGTAGCCGAAAGTTACATTGTATGTATGTATGTATGTATAATCTGTAACATCATTTACCTTGCGGTGTAGAGGCTGGTGATTTATGCGCTGGCATCTGGCGGTACAATGCTCAACTTGCCCCGGATTCGGGATACAGAGTTGGAGCGCGCCTTTGGTGCTTGCGCAGTAACCATTGTGTGAGTTGTGTGTCTTGGTGATGTGTTGACCTTGTTACTCTATCTCTTAGGTCTGTGGTTCTGAGTAGAGCACAGTTAATTTGGTGTACAACTGTGAATGGTCTCACTGAGCCCGATTCTAATCGCCAAGGATACGGAAAAATTCCGACCCCAGCGGAATTCGAACCGAGGACTTGCTTAATGCAAGCCTGGCGTTTAGCTATCTGCGCCACGCAGCTTCTAGTTACATTGTTAACAAGAATAATATTTAAATCGTGTATTTTTACGAAGCAACTTAGACACAACTAATCGCCTCACAATTGACATTGTCAGTTGCGAGCAATTACTTTGTGTAAGTTGCATCGTGTTCGCATCGTAGTTGCTTCAATGTGCAGTGAAGTACGCAAACCCATAGAACAATCGCCACGCGATTATCGCTTATGAGTTTCTTAAGAGTTGCGTTGTAATCGTATTGTTTCAGTGAGTGGGCGGCCTCACTTGAGTTCAGCAGCTGTTAGGCACATTAAACCAAAACATTCTGGTTGCTTATTTAGAACGCGGTCTAATCCGAAATTTAATAATTTGGATGAGTCATTTACTAATTCCATTTCTACCCAGTTCTTTAATTACTCTCATCGTGCGAAGTGGAAGGCGTTACTTTTATCCATCGTTATTAGAACGCAGAATTGTCTATATTGATACGCTTGTTTACAACTCTGTTCACGATTTTTATGAGTTCATCGTCGACCTGGGTGTCCTGAAACCATATTGGTTTTTAGCTATTGCTTCACCTTCTTCTATTTGTTTCAGTAGTCTATTTTATATTACTCGTTTTAGTATAATTAAATATTTATTGCGCTTCTTCAGGATCTCTTCTGTTTCTCCTAGTTGTTTGTCGAATTATGCGATCGCTATGTTGGAGAGACATAAATAAGTACTATTTATAGTCATGTTCTGCGTTTCAGCCTAGAAATATCGGTCCCCTTTCCATGTCTTAAATCATTTTGTTTTAGGATTTTTATCGCTGCTTCGTGTTTCTCATCCCGTATCCATTCCTGTTTGTTAACTAGCATTTTGTTTGGTAGGCTCATCATGAGAATATAAATATTTCTTTTGTGAACCGTAACTAGAGCCATATCGTGAGCGTCGCGGCTTCTCCCTGCTTTAACTTGTAAAAACATAGTTGGCACGTAAGAGTTGCCGTTCTCTCTTCTTCCCCAGTATCTCCGCTATGGGAATTTGATTCTCTCAGCTAGATGATCTTCTTTGTCCCAAGCTTGACAGCAACGCGGCCTAGGTTCCTTCATTTATAGCACATAGCTTCTACACTTCTTTATTTTTTCAGTTTACCGCATAGTGGCCAACATTGCCACATCTGAAACATCTCGTTTGTGTAAAATATTTTTAAACTCTGCACCTTGGCCATCCTATACGTTTTTTTGTCCATTTACAATACGTGATTTGCCAAGGCAATCGGCAGTGTCACCATTCGACCTTTTAACTTCTACATTATTTGTTGCCGATATTTCTTCTACTTTCGATAATTGCCTCCCCTATTTTTTCTTTGGAGGTAGTATCGTGTATATCTTTAATGAATACTGTTTTACTTGTAGTCGGTCAACATCTTCAACCAGACATGCCTTTCTTTAGTGTCTTATATGGTTAATTATTGTATTGTAATTGATGGGACATAAATACATTATTATTATATGTATGGTACTGTCACTTCATATTCTTCTATCACCTTTCTTCATTTATCTGACTATGTAGACAAAGCTTCGTGTTTCGTTACGATTTTTTCTAATTATTATTGCTTAACCTTGTCTTGTCCATCCTCTTTTCTTTTTGCAGTCCATTCTTGACCTTGTTCGTTCCTACTTTCTTGATCTTTTTGTCATAGATAATTTTAGAGATCATTCACGAAACCGCGTTTTATTGTTTTGTGTAGTATTTCTTTCTAATTTGTGCTGGTTGAAGCACAGGCCACTTCTCCATCTTGTCTGTCCTTATTTCCCCAATCTTCAACAGGGCACAGTATAGCTTATCTACGATTTTCCGTTCATTCCGCTTATCGACTCCAACTAGGAAAATATATCTTTCTGCTTCTTACGTATTTTTTAAAATTTATTTTGTGTCTACATCTTGAAGAGATCATATACTATTACATTATTGTTCATTATCGTATTGATTTGCGGTTGCATGCAAGCGTCTTTTGGTTATAAGGCTTTCAATCTATTACTACCTCTAAATTTAATATTCTCCCACATCTGTATTGAGTATATTCCCACAAAGCTTAAAACTAATTCATCTTTTCCATCTTAACTTACGCATCTGAGACCTGGGCCCTAACAGAAACTAACTTCGAAAAAATGAAAGTAGCTAAGAACGACTGAGGAAGATGAAATTACCAACATTGCTTCAACGTAGAATACGAGGTGACCTTATCGAAACATACAAAATATTAAATAATTTTTACAGCTGCTCATCCATAAAGAATATATTTACCCTTAGTGCCAATGTACATCTCCGAGGACATGAAATGAAACTTACAAAGAATCATTTCTCATCTAATCCTAATAAACATTTTATCAGTAATCGTGTCGTGGACAATTGGAATAGGCTACCTGATGAAGTTATTAAATCTACAAGTGTAAACCAATTTAAAAATAGACTTGATTTATACCTGAACTCTAATACTGTGCAATAATAGAATATTTATCTACACCTACTATATTTATAATATATGTATTTTTTTTTCTTTCTTATAGTTACCTATACTTTATATTTACCTTCATAAGTTATACCCGTTTAGTTAGTTACTAGTTATAATTATACACATGTACCTGTTTTTTTGTTATTAGGCATAAACAACCCTAGGCTGCCTGCCTACTATGTAATAATAATAATTGGAAAGGTTCATGCTCACGATTCGACTGGTAGAGAAGAGACTTAGTATTAATACATACATTGAAAAGAAGTAAAACAAAAGTCGAAGGCGTAATTGCACAGGTAGCACGCCTGAAGCGAAAATGGGTAGGACACTTAATTTGAATAAAGGACCGGAAATGGAGCAGGAAGGCAACAATTTGGACACCAAGGGCTGGAAGAAATAGAGACAGACCAAAGGCTAGACGGAGACACGATTTGACAAAGGCTGCTATATGATATCGGAAGTGATACGTCTGGTACTAATGATGGACCACCATAACACTCAAACTACTGTAAAATTCGTTTTCAGCTGCACATTAACAGGTTGACTAGGTGAGGTTAATTATAAAATAATTTTAAAGGAAGCTGGCGGCAGAATTATAAAATAACTTTATAAAATAAATTTCTAGTAGCGCTCGCATGACTATTCCTCTCAAAAGCAAATCTGCATGAATTCCCCAATTTCATATTTCCTTGTTAGCACGTTCTTGGATAAATTTTTAAGCGCTTTCTATGCAAATGATATTCCCAGAGGAAAATTTAAGTAGTTCCCAAAAAAACGCTGGCGTTAATTAAGGCAACAAAGGGCGGACGGCTAATAATAGTGAGAATGTTGCAGTAATGAAATGCAGTGTTTATAGTTGGTTTGTTAGCTGATATCGGGCCAGTGGGGCCCAACGTAATGGAATATGCTTGTCGGAACTTGCAATGAGTGACACGTAAAGACCGATGCTGCAAACAAACGGGGGCCGCAGGCCCGGCGTGTCACATTAACATCGTGTCAAGTGTTGAACTTACAAAGTCGATATTAATATTTAAAACGGCGTGTAAAACTGGAAACTAATTAAGAAAAGTATTCGTTTAATTGCCTTTTCTCCGCAATAATAGCTCGTCTGCGGGAGTTTCATCGCCGAGCGCGTTAAATTAATGGAATTGTCGACGGCTTTGCTGTGAAATCTCGCGCTCTGCGGCTTATCGGCCGCTGGAGGCCGGATGAGCCGATAATATTATAGTGCTGCTCATTATGTCTCTTACGCACCCTTATCGCGCCCTTCGATAAATAATACACCCTCGCACAATCGATTTCTTGCCTTCATCTATCATAGGTTTGCGTCTCCAACCGCAGCTGCCCTTAAAAATCGGCCCCGGTGCTCTCCAGGAGGGGCCCCTTTTTTGTCTGCAAGCCTGACCCACATTCAGACCCTCATCGGAATCTCTTACTTTATCTGCCCAAAAAATTCCGAAGAAGATCTGAATCCAAATGGCGATAACTCCCTCGCTGATGTCTCTCCTCCGCGCCCTATTACGATATCTGGCTACTTTTAACGGAAGGATGCGATGAACCCGATCGATTGCTCACAATTCTCTACAAACGGATTGAAACTACTAGAAGCTCTAACCATCTGAGATTTTTTTAAAAATTAGGTATCATTGCAGTTTTCCATACCTACTCAAATTGTAGAATCAATATAGGAACTGTCTAAAGAAAGTATAAGACTATTATAGTTTGTTTATAGTAGGCAAATGGTTGGGAAGTTGATGGCTGAATTTCATAGTCATGCAACATTGGTCATCTTCTTCACACGATCTACAGCATTTTTTAGACCTTAACCCTTTAAGAACGTGATGTGCAAATCAACGTTCGCTCCCACGTAGCTCACAAAATGCTGTCTAGAGTACTAGAACAAAGAATTACAAAAAACAGTAAGAAAATGTCACAACTGTACGCTTCACATAACCCTACATGAGATTCTAGACAGAGAAAAAGGGCAATACCTGTGATTCTTGCATCTTTCCTTTTCACTCTGTCGAGAAACCAAATGATCGTAATCGTCAAGAACTCAATCATTGTATTGTATTGTATTGTATTTTTATTCATCATAATATACACCGTGGTGCTTAGATATGTCACAATTCCAGTTTAAATATAAAAATATAAAAATAAAAAAATACAATGCATTTACAGAAATAGTCAACTACAGATAAATACAGTAACAACAAAAATACTAAAGTCAATAAAACAAGACAGTCTTAATTTTCAACAAATCTGAAATCGGAAAGTTCATAGTAGACATTGGCCAGAAGATGTTTTTTAAGCTTAACTTTGAAGAGTTTTGTTGGGGCATTTTTGAGAGTACTAGGAAGCGAATTAAATAATCCTATTCCGAAATTATTTCGTTTAGTGGAAGTTAGTCTCTGCTGCGGAACCTGTATATCGCCTCGACTGCGGGTGTCGTAACCATGGGCATCGCCGTTTTTTGTATAATCGCCATAATGTTCTTTTATGTGTAATAGATTACAATATAGTATTGCTGACGGTAGCGTTAATATGTTATATTTTTTAAACAATGGTTTACAACTGTCTAACTGACTCGCTCCCGCCAACACTCTCAAGGCTCTTTTTTGTACAATGAAAATTTTTTTCATATGTGTAGAGGTACCCCAGTTTATTAGACCGTACGTCATTACACTATGAAATAATGCGTGGTATGCAGTAATGGCAGCATCTAAGTTTACTCGATTTTTTATTTGTCTAATTACATAAATTGTTCTTGATAATTTAATTGAAAGATTGTCAACATGTGCTTGCCAAGTTAGTTTGTTATCCAAGGTAAGGCCTAAAAATTTGACGGTTCCACAGATATTTTGTTTATTTGAAAATAGTAAAGTGGTAGTTTTATTTTGGTTTAAACAAAGCTTATTTGCCTGGAACCAATCTGAGGCTTGGTTGATAATGTTGGTTTGTAACTGATTGACTAGAGTTTCATCTTCTACGTGGTTTGCAAAGGTCGTATCGTCTGCAAATAAAGTCGTGAAAACTGGGATGGCATTAGGCAAATCGTTAACATAGATTAAAAATAATAACGGTCCCAATACACTTCCTTGTGGGACACCATGTTGAATTGAAGACATCTGGCTATACTGACCTTTGCAAAATACACATTGAGATCTGTCAGATAAGTAGGATGACATTAGTTTTAGAGTTACTCCCCTGCAACCGTAATACTCCAGTTTATCGAGTAAAATGCTTTTTGAGACACAGTCGAACGCCTTGCTTAAATCAAGAAATAGTGCAAAGGAAGATTTTTTGTTTTCCAATGATTCTGTTATATAATTAATGAGATTCAGCACGGCTCCCGACGTGTCCCTTCCTTTTCTGAACCCAAACTGTCTGTCCGTAAAAATATGGTTGGTTTCAAAGAAATTTAGAATTCGAACTGCAATAATTTTTTCTATAATTTTGGCCAAAATAGGGAGAAGCGCAATGGGTCTATAATTTGATCTATCATCAATTTCACCCGATTTATATAAAGGTATAATTTTGGCTTGTTTCAATTTATTAGGAAATATGCCCGTCTTTAATATCATGTTTGCAATATAAGCTATCGGGGCAGATAAACATAAAACATTTTCTTTGTACATGCAAACCGATTGATTATATAGGTCTAATGATTTTGACTTTTTTAATGCCTTTATAATATCTTCTACCTCGGATTCCTCAACAGCAAATAAGAATAGTGATTGTTCATTATTTATTGGTAATTTCTTTAGATAAACACTGTGTGAGTACTTTGATGGGGGAATATTTGATAATAAATCGTCGGCTACATGCACAAAGTAGTCGTTGTGAGATTCTGGGGAAATCACACTTACCACTCCATTGCTATTGATATTGTTTACACCTTTTTTTATTATTCTCCATATTGTTCTTTGTTTATTATCAGACTCCAAGATTTCTTTACTGATTTTTTCTTTTTTTAATTTTAAGATTTTTTGTTCGTATTCGTATTTTTTTTGTTTAAATTCAGCCGATAGAAGATCATTATTTTGCAAGTTCAATTTCAAAATGTTTCCAAGACGATTTATTTCTTCCCTGGCCAAAACTATTTCCGGATTGGTAAATATAGAGGCATTTTTACGTTTGTTATTTGTATTAATTTTAATGGGAGGAAAAGATAAATCGTGATAATATGTAAAAACTTTATAAAAAGCATTAACTGCGCAGGTTGGGTCAGACTCTCTATATAATTCTACCCAATCTTCCGTTAAGAGGTAATTTGAAAATTTGATTCTATTTCTAGAACTTTTATTTGGTACGGTTTTGTAAACAGAGGTCTCCCGTTTTTGAATAGTGTTAAATTTAATTATTTGAGATTTATGATCAGATATGTGAAATTCAGCCACAGTTGCAAGTTGTGTTTCAAAATTTGTGAAGATGTTGTCGATACACGACTTGGAATTTTTTTGTTCTCTAGTAAAGTCGGTGATATTTTTTTGTAATCCAAAAGAATGGAATATGTTAGTAATTTCGATGCTTTCCTTAGATTTAACTGCAAAATTTATATTAAAATCGCCACCAAACACTAGCTTACTATTTTTAAAATATTTAGATATTAAGTCAAGAGCATGAGAAAGTTTATTTTTAAAGATATCGATATTACCACATGGTGAACGATATAAAGCCACCGCAACACAGTTCAAATCAGCAAGTTTAATGCCAGTGCATTCAAAATGTTTTTCACTGTTAAGTTCACTAATGAAATTTATTGATGTAAAAACGTGATCAGATCTAGTAAAAATGCATACTCCTCCACATTCACTCTCCAATCGGCAGTAACAAGAAGCTAGATTGTAATTATTTGGTGTATATAAATGTTTTTCTCCATCCTTAAGCCAATGTTCACTAATCATCACCACGTCAAAATTTTGTTCAGTTAAGATGGATTCAAGATAATTGTGTTTGTTTCTAATACACTGAATATTTGCATGCAAAATAGTAATATTACTGGTGTTTTTATTACAAAAGAGAGGCACTGAATGTTTGTCAATGATAGAAGATACTTGCTCTTCTGGGCACGTCGATCGTATTAAAAATTTCGTTTTGGCGAGTAGTATTTGCCATGGCTTTCCCTGGATTGTTGTAGGCGTATTAGATGTTGGGAGGAGACAAATGATTTGTAGGTTGCAAGGTCCGCCGATGCAGTAGAAGATCCTATGCCATACGCTTCAAAGTACTTCATGTATAATTGTTTTAGCGACTCCACGTCTACAGGAAGGCCCTCAGAAGCTAAAAATACCCTTAGAGAAGCATTTGTGAAGCCCTCGTGACAAACTGATTGCGGTTGTTCATGTAGATAGGATATGTACAACCTGACGGCATTCATTATTGCTGGTTCCCGCAGACGAGCCAAAAGGTACCGGCCTTCATCGGTGGCAGATTGCATTGTCAGTTTCACCCTTGGCGGAGTCATTGCATCTACTGTGAGATTTGTTTTCTGGATGCCTGCACTCACAAATTTTATGGGTTGATTTTCATTAAAGGTGTGTTGTTTGCCAGCTGCTATAGCCTCCCCATCAGAATGAAGCCTTAGAATCTTCTCTTGAGTAGTGAATTCTTTAGTTATCTTATTCTTCACTTTGTCCAGCTGCGTTTCATTTCCTTCGTTAGGATTTTCCTCAAGATGGCATTTTCTTTCTACTGACCACTTTACCGATACACCAGCAGGCCAGAACTGCTCTTCTGCTAATCGAGCGGCAGACTTTCTGTTTATGGTGCCGATCTTGTATGTTATCTCCGCTGCATTTTCTGATTGTTTTAATAGGGGGTAGCATCTTATAAAGTCCGACACTCGCAACTTTTCTTTAATATAATGTACTACGTGATTGCTGTTATAGTACGATGGAAGGTTTCTCACAATCACATAGTGCCATTTACTTTTATCTACTTTTCCATCTTGAGTAGGTAATGTTAAATTAGACAATGGTTTTGGGCCACTCAAACTAGGAGATAGTTCTGTTGTTTGGGTGCCAACTGACATACAAGACTTTGATGTTTGAATTGGAGTCGGTTGTGAAGTTGAAGAAGCAACACCTGGAGATTTTAGGGTTTTCAGTCTTGTTTGGAACTCCGCCATGGAGTCTGATATTTTTGTTATCTTATGTTGTATCCCTTCTATGTTTTTCCTAATTTCACTTGAAGATGGATCGTGTACCTGTATTTTGATTTGGTCTTCATTGCTGTTGAAGAAGACTGAGGAGAGATTGAAAAGATCCTGCTGCATGCCGTTTAAACTTTTTCTAATTGATTGTGGGCCACAATCAGTGAAGGACTGACACATCGAGTAAATTTCCTCAACTCTTTTATGAAGCAAATCTAGCTTTGAATCTTGGTTATATACCAATTCATGTGTTTCCGTAATAATCGGAATTGCATCAGCCACTTTCTTAATTAGTGACCCTATAGCCTCGATGTTATCTTTTGGTACTTGGTCCCTTGTTAATTGTGAAACTTTTTCATGCAGATATTTTAGATTGGGAGAATCACATAGAACGCAAAAATATCGCAGTTGGTGATTTTTTTGTTGTGAAATCGTTTTTAATGTGGTTTTGTCAAATCCACTGCATGCCATGCAAAATATGCGCCTACATTCGCCGCTACACTTTAGTTTATATTTGTCCTTAACATCCAGGAAGACTTTTTGGCAAGCGTCGCATTTGAAATTAGCCATTTCAACGAAATTGAGGTCAAGTTCACTACCAGTAGTAAATAATTTAAATGTAATAGGAAGTCAAATTGCAATTACTTGCAAAATGTGTTTCCTATTGTGTCACTGGGTTATGTTATGATGAATTGCGTACATACGGAGTAATATGTAGTTTAGTCAACACAGCAAAACACTACACACATGAGTATTAGCATGAAAGAATGCAAAACACTGCAAAACAAGCGGAGCAAAACAAAAATGCGACCGCACTGCACGACGAGCAAACTAATACTGCAATTGGGCGAATTTAGGTTATACGCAGTTCCCGGTTCTAGTATACCATTTCGGCAATTGAGCGAATTTGGCATCTGAGTCAAATACATACAAAATACCTAATATTTTTCAAGTAAGTTATGATTATAGAAATTCGTATGTTTTTAGGCAAATATGTTTTTTAAACTTACTGAGCATTTCCTAATTGTCCGACGTTTACCAAAAATAACAAAGAGTAAAAGCTAGAGAGTTTTTAAACAGTTTATTTAGAAACCTTGTAAGGCTTATAATATTCCACCCTTGTGCTCATTAAGGGTACAAAGATAATTACTAATTAACTTTCTGGTAGCTAGTCGAGTCGGAGACAGGGTCAAGATTTCCCAGATATACATAAGAAGCGTAGCAAACCAAACACAGGATAGCTTTAAACAATTTAATATTGGTACTCAGAACTATTTACAAACGTAATCATAATTGTATAATTGAAAATGAACATTTATCTCGAAAATAAAAGTAATCTATTTTCCTTCGCTTCTTGCCCCTTGTCGCTGCAACCCGTCGTACAGCCGTGTAAACGGTGGTCTCTGGATAGCCCCCTCGGGAATTCTTGTAGAGACGCCTCTGGTAACTTCTGGACCGACTTCGAGGTAGGCGCGCGTTCTTCACTTGGCCCTCAGCGAAAGAGTTTCGGGCACATGTTGCTGTAATGTCAGGTTAATTAACTAAATATCGGATTCTTGCTTACATGCCGGCAGTTTCCTAAGGGATTGGCCCTTAGTCAGAGAATTCGCGGTGTGATGTTGGTGTAAGGAGCAGTGTCTCTAGGATTCGGTGGAGGGATTCACCTGGTGAACGTCCTTGACCTAGCTGTTGGTGCGTAGGAGGTGATCTCGGGCTTCTCTGGTAAGTAGAATCCTATAGCCAATAAAAACATTAACCAATTCTTTCGAGGGGAGCAATTCTGTCTTTATACGGGCTTTTGAACTAGATATTACGAGACGCTATTGTCATATCTTAATCGCCAGCACTTCGGTTAAATAATTATTTCCAAAAAGAAATTTAGGTTGTTTGCTAAGCAAGTTATCTCAATAGACGGGCCTGGCGGTCTCTAAAAAAAGGAAGAGTCGTCGCCGGCAAACACGTCTTAATGATTTGTCAAATTAAATTATCAACAGATTTGGAATTATTTAACTTAATTTACATAGACGGGCCTGACGGTCTCTAAATAGAGTCTTCGTCGGCTAACACGTCTCAAGGATTTGTTACATTAAATTATTAACGAATTCGGATTCCTTTACTTAATTTGGATCTCGGGGAAACAAGTTAAAATAAGGGCAGAACGGCGGAGCGGCTCTCAAGCGAACTTCGTCCCGTACCAATTCTACAGGATATGGGACAGGTTTCAGGTTGCAATCGTGAAGGCGGCCTTCTCGTTGAAGAAGTCTTCGCCTATCGCCGACTACGGATCAGGTCAGGAAAATGAATCTAAGGTTCTTAAATAACTAGCCAGGACGGAACGGGATCGAGATCTAGGAGAGGAATGGATGCTGGTGAAGGTGTCGGTGGACAAGTGGATGAATGCTTTTAGAAGCGGTCGTGGAATTGCTTATAAGTGTTCGCCTTCGGGCTTCGTGCAGCGAACAACTTCCTCGGAGTGTTTAAGAGGGGGACCGGCGCAGAGATGCGCAAACGTGGAGCGGGGGATCCGTTGATGACGCGCCGTTATCGCTGGACGGGCGTTTCAGATCTACAGCCCCTGATAATCAAAAATTGCTGAGAAAGAACGCGCTAATTAATTTTAATTTAAAAACGCGTTCGCTCGGGGCGAAACGTTACAGGCTTGTAATTTATAAAAACATTCTAACATGTGAGAAAACGAAAATGAAATCAAGCTTGGCTTTGAAATATTGGTTTTATGAATAATATGTTGGCGGCACTGTAAGTCTATGTCAAATTCGAGGTGAGCAGGTTAGGTTTTCCGTCAGTTTTGACACAGACTGACGCAAAACCTAACCTGCTAACAACAAATTTGACATAGACTTACAGTGTCATCAACATATTATTCATAGAACAAATATTTCAAAGCCAAGCTTGATTTCATTTTCGTTTTACTCGCATGTTATATTTATTTTAAGTGAAGTCTCGTTTATACACCTCCAGTATTATTGCACGTATGGTCAACTTCATTACTTTTAATGTAGTGTTTTCAGCACACTAAGCGCCATGTTGCGTCTAATCTTAATTATAAACAGTCCAGGATTGATGAGGAGCGAGCACGAAAAGCGGAAAATGATCAGCGCCAATTGTTTACATTTAACCCAAATTATTTCGAACAAACAATAGTAAAACCGAATTTTCCTCGTCTTGCGAGTTGATAAACGGCCAAAACTGTGTTCCCCGAACAAAGGGAGGACATCCATCCTCGACTGCTGGATTCTAAAGGACCTTATCCTTGCCGCCCCAAACACTCATGATTCATCCTTTCTGGGTCTAACCTTTCCCATCCTACGCCCGACCGGGCTCAGCTGCTCTTCTACTTGATGTTAAAGTTTCCTCCTCTATATCCTTCGTCCGTTTCTGACAGATACCCCTAGCCCTTAACCTCCACCGCCATCATTTATACACTGCGTGTTAACACTATTTCCGAAATTATTGTGCACCTGCGGCCGCCTCCGTTTCTGTTATTGGCAACTCCTGCAGATTGGATGCCCCAAATTAAAAAAGCTTCCAAACTAGGGCTTCCGCATTTTCATACTTGTAGCTGCGTGTCTTTGTTCCTCGTCAGACAGGCTCGGCCATAAAATTACAATTGTCGAAGCTCTGTACGTCGCCAAATAAATCACAAAGCAGGTTTTGCTACTATTGTAATAATTGGAAGATCTATTACCGCATTCATCACTAGCACGGCCGCGTTTTGTAATTGAAATTTGGAATATTTATGACTAGATGATTGTAGGTGTTCTTACTTCACAGTCTGTTACAGTTGTATTTTTCTATGCTGTTAATTTTCAGTTGCACAGCGTCGCTTGTTCCAGTCATAAAGCTTAGCTCACAGCCTGAAAAACGGGAGCTAATGTTGGTTTTGCAATAAAATAGCTAAGCGCAAAAACACAAGGCTCCCAAATCGCTGGCAATCGCCGTATCTGCAAGAAACCTTGGGCGAAATAAACAAGGCGAATGAAAAAGTTTGATTAAAACAGATAAAACTCGCTTGGTCAGTAGAACGATTAACTACAGTTCGTTTTGGAAAGACGTATTGCTGAGGAGATACGACCGAAAAAATACCACAATCAGATTTTTCGGCCTATACATTGACTTGTAAACAGTAAAATCGTTAAAAATGCTAAAAGTCAGTGTGGCACGAAAATTCTAACTTCAAGTGGAAAGAAAATCAACAGGACAGCTGTACAGTCAATATGAAAATAGCTACAATAAGAAATTATTTGAAGAGTTATTTTCCATATCAAAATTTGTAAAACCTAGTACGTTATTATTTCATAAAAAATGTATTTTAAGTATGGTGAATAAATAGTAGATTATTCTACAAGTTAAGAAAATCCAGAGTTTTTTAACGAATGTAAACTTTTAATTTACGAGCATCCCTTTTTTAAGGTGTTGAACATGACACTTTTTAATATCATTGTAAAATCTAACCGAAAAACAATTATTACGTTTAATTTATCTCACGTCTACATTATTACATAATTGTAATTTCAAGGAATCTAGAAGTTGTGAAATTCCCGTCGCTATAACTGCATAGCAATAAACATACTTTTCTCACTAGTGAAGAAAAGAATTACTTTTGGCAACTAAAATGGCACTTAAAAGTTCCACGTTGTTTAATTGTATTGGAAAAATATCATTTAAGAAGTATATAATACACTTGCATAAAAGCCATTGTTCATTATTTTTTCAAATGTTTAATAACTGAGTATTTTCTTTGGAACATAATACATATATTATATATAAAAACAAAATATTTCTCAAAACTTACTATTAATTGTAAAAAACCTGAAAATGTATTTGAATTCTAAATATTTTGTGCAGTTATTATATAGGAAGGGTATAAAATTGTGTGAAAAAACCAATAGTAATCTGTTATCTTTTAAAACTGCAGTGCCATATGGTGTTGCTGTCAGTTTTGTTGTTAACATTCCCACTGCAGGGGAACCGACCTTTCTTCTTGTAATTCAGCTTTTAGTGGTCTCGCCATTGTTGTTCACAATAAATGCAACACAAATATATAGATATTGTCTGTTAAATACACACATAAAATAATAAAACAGGATTAAACCGTAGAATATTTTTGACACGCATTTACAAGTAAATAACATTAAATCGACTTTCCAATAATTGTATTCAGCGCAGATTTATATTTAGCTAACATTAAAAAGACGCCAAATAATTGTCACAAATATGCAAACATCCGTTGCATCAAAATCCATCGTCGCGAATTCTCGCAAAGTATGTAGCTCGCAGGATTTCGCACTGTAACCTGATGCACACGCTGCGGGAGGCCGCTTGATGGTACGAGTCAAAACAAGGACTAAAACTCGCCCAAAACCGTCTCTTGGATTGAGGCGCAATATAATGCAACCCGCTATTTTCGCCGATTCGCAAAATGTGAGAAGCACCAACCTTTAATAATTGCATTTAGATACGCAAATTCACACCCACATTTCTCGAAGGAATTGGCCCTGCTCTGAAACGCGCACGGCGATGGGTGGAGTGACCTGGTCGGCGATGATTGCAGCTTGTATTTGAACTGCTGTTTTCAGGGCCCGTCGAATTACGCTGAGACCTCTTAAAAGCCGGGCGCTTTTTAAATAACTTAATTTTGCACTGGCAAAACTTGGCATCTGGGATAAACGAGCTGCCCAGTTCAAGTTTCGCAACACGAATAATTCCATGCACACTCAAAACTCTTATTTCCGGTAACCACAAAAAATCGCACGCTTAGAATTATGCGGTTTACGGATGACGGAAACTTAACTAAACCAACTTACAACAAAACGAACAAATTGGCTGTATATCGAATGATTATGAATTACTGTCACTGAACCTAGGTGTAGAGAAGTTAGGTCCTGTTTCTTTGTCAATTTTTCAGGGATTAAGACCCCATGGCTATAAAAACCGGATTGGAGAATAGCAGTGAATTGATCACAAGATTTGCTGTTGCAGTTACTAGGGTTTAGATCCAGATGTTCTTACCTTTGAGTCACCTCTACTGATAATACCATTTTGATATAAATTAACAACAATTTAATATACATAATAATGAAAGACGCAAGCAGTCGAAATGCCAATTTAGCCGTTTTCTTTTTAGATGGGTTAGGTTTGTGACTTATTCCGGCATACCCGATCATCTCTTTTTCGGTCGTCTCACAGATCTGTCTTTACCCAGAAATTTATAAGCCTTCAGTGTCGCTTTCCGTTTCTTTTATGTGGTCCATCAATTTCTGCCTCAATTTTAGGATTGTATCATTCAAAGATATGTTCTACTATATTTTCAATTACTATTTTAGCTCTATTTGCTAGGATACTTCTGGAGATTAAAATTTTGTGATCATACGTTTTAATAATGTTATTTAAATATGGCGTGCCTCTTCGAAGAGAGCCTTCACGGTCTGTTTTTTTTTCTCTTTTTACAAGGACGCAAACGTTTTTATGTGCTAGTCATTCTTCAGGTAGTTTGGTTTGCGGGCGGCTTACAGGTGGTTTTACTTTCAAAATAGCATAAATATCCTGAATCAAACAGACAGGTGTAGCAATTCAATAATCCGTAACACCAAATCTGATTACTGATGCTTTTCGGTATCAATTACTGCTTTAACTTCCATTCTTTTTGGATGTTTTCAGAATCATTTACGTTCTTTAGGAGTTCGTCTTAACTTGTTTTTATACAGAAATCTATTGAAAGGCTGTTTTAGTAGATACTTTTTGAAAATATTGTTCTTTCTTCAAGTAAGACAGTGTCAAAAACTTCTCATACTAATTGTTAATTACTTCGCCATTTACTATAATTTAACTTTATTTTTACTGCCTCCCAAAAGAGGCGTTGGAAATACAGGGCGTTTCCAAAATGTTGTGACTTCTACAGCTCAAAATAGTTTAAAAAGTTTGCATGAACACATGTCCGCAAACTCTTTGTTTTCGCGCTAGGACTCGTTTTCCGCACCAATAGAAAATGTAGTAGTGCTAGAACAACGGGTTATGATGATGATATCCACACTCGACAATATCTGTAGCAGCACAGGGTTGATGTTTCGTTTTAGGACCTTCTCCCTGCATTGCTGTCTTGACCTATAGGATACCTTTTCCAGCGTTCGCGTCCGTTCTAATAACCGGCGAACGATACAGAATATAAATCGACAATATAACGCCTAATAATTTTTACTGCGCATTTATAACAGGCCATAACATCCATCCATTCGGTAATTTATATTTTTGATCGAGACGGGTTATAAACCTGAAATGCTCGGCGAATCTTTGTGCCGGCAATATTCTTGGTTAGTGCCGCTCGTATACGGTGCAGATATGAAAACATCATGGCCCATCGTCAGGGTGATGACGCTCAAAGGCCGTACAGGGAACGCTAGCGGAAGTATGAGCATTCCATATCCCACGCCCCTTTCTAATTATAAAGGGATCTCATAATCAAAGTACCTATTGTTTACATGGAATTTAATTTCGATTTGGATCTCTTACCGGGCCGCTGTCAATGTTAGTTCTTTCCTCCCGCGCGTTGCCCTTTGTCGCGACGCAAATAGCGCCGGCATCGCCAAATTTAGCATCAAACCCGAATAAGCAATTAGCGCTGGAAACGGCACTTGGAGGTGCTTGTGGCGACTGCTCCATAAAATTATAGTCTCAAGGCTTCGCAGCTAAACTGATGTTTTGCGTGTGCATTCGATACCTCCCTAATTAAAACAGGGTGGGTGGAAATTGTATCCCAAATGGGACCTTCACATTTTGTAAATGAATACATTTTTTGCTAAGCTAATGGATTAGCTTTTTCACTGATGTTAAAACATGTAATTTTCACTAAAGCAGAAGGTAAGATTAATATTCAAGACGTCAGGACTCGACTTGAAAATGGGCTTTATCCAACAGCCGCCCTGGGTCTGTCATTTGGAAAATGCGTGTATATTTTAATATCCTATGTAATATTCATAGATCGCTATGACTTCTCACACCATCACAAGAGCACACTTAATTTATTCCCTATAACTAACTTATTTCTGCTACTGATCTCATCAATCGGATGTTCCATGGACGGTGTTGCTGCGTTCTCAAATTCGTCTATATTTTTAGTGACAATTAGAGTAATTGTCGCTTTTTCTTTGTTGCTACTTCCTAAAAATGTCAATAGTTTTCACACTGGAGAAGAGTTCTGGTAGTTCATACCACGGTCCTTTTCGTAAACCATTCCATTAACAGTCTTTCATTTCTGTGCCGTTATAGGTTGGTACGAAAATCTCCTAGAATCATTTTTCCATCCTTGTATCTAGGTATAAGTAATATTCCATTTTGTGAATCTTTTGTTGATTTGTCAAGTTCTTCAGGATTTATGGATACTCTATGCAGTTACATGTTTGAATTGTTATTTCCTGCCAAAGAAGTTGCCTGAAGACACATGGTTATTTCCACGAACGAATTGTTGTATGTTTAGAAACAATTGTGAATAATATTTAACCAAAATTTCAAGCTACAGAAATCAGGTAGCTGCATTAGAAACCTACATTAAAACATTGTCCAATTTAGTAATGCCATAGGTTTTAAAGCTGTGGCATTGGAAAATCGCATGGATGCAGTAGCATGAAGTTTAATGCTATAACAATAACATACCAAATTCACATAACCTTCACATTATATGCTGATATTAAGAATGACTTCTGTTTTGAGAAAGTGCCCGCAGCTATATTCCGAACAATGTTTGACAAACAATTATAATGAGATACTATTTTATGACTATCTGTTTTATAAATTATGGATATTCTCAACAAATACCATAGGGAGGAGTTATTAAATTTCCAACAACAATAGCGTGCTGATGTGATATTTTTTCGTTACTTTTCTTGTGCTTAAAAGCTTCCTTTGAAGATTTATATGTAGTATTGCAGTTGGTCATTACTCATTAGTCACGTACACAAGAAAATTGCCGAGTCCGTCTGAGGTTCGGGAACTTCCGAAGTGTTTGAGTATGTATAAGGAAATCCAAGATGGCTGCTACAGCAAACAAATAAATACGAACTAAAAATACCAATAATTGAAAACAAATGAGTTAATAAATATGTAGTAATTAAAAGCAATATTTAATTAATTGTCACATGTATGTACGTAAATACCAATTTTTACAAAACACCAGAAGTTACAAACTTCTTTGCCTATCGAATTGTAAATATTCCTACGGTACTTTTACGACATTAGTTTAATTTAATTGATATGAATAATTTACTCTCAAGGCTTTATCACGTTATATTCTATCTTACCTTTCTTGGTCCACAGCTAGCATGCATTTGTAAACAAATCAATTGTTTGACTGTCAATCTCGTTGGGTTACTGCAGAAATTTAATTAGGACATACACAAATAAAACACAACACTATAAATATGAGGTAATTAACATTTATTGGTTATAAATCTGCATTTTTTTAATGTTTATATATTTAATCCAATTATCGCTAGTAAATCTTGTTTTAAATTCAATTTTGAATAATTAATACTGTATGTTTACATGCAGTTTAATTTAATGTTTATTTTTAAAATATTTCATAAACCTTTTGGCTTAAACACTGTCAGTTTTGATTGTCTTTAATTTATTTCTAATTTACTTTCTTCAATTTTAAAATTTGTCAGTTAGGAGCTTTGTTCATTTAAATTTCTATAGTTTTACTCAGATCTAGCTCAATTTATCTTCATTGACATAATGGACTTGCATCTACATGGACTGCTTTGCACAGTCGTCAGCAACGCCTGCTAGTTATGCTACACGCATACCACCATCATCTTTATATTTCTTAGTCCAAACTTCTTATGATAACCACATTTATTTTACACAAAACTCTTTTTCTGGCACGTAGCAGTATTTATTTTTAATATAATTGGATTTTTATACCGGGTGTGTTAAAAAGAATTACATCTAGTATGAATTTACCATAATGCAATATCAATAACAATCTAGCGGCATATAAAAATTTATGTGCAAACAAAATGCAAAACCTACTAAATGTAATTCATTTTAAGACACTCGATACTTTTAGCTTGATTTTAAAACTGGTGTCATTTTAATTCAAAATTTTCCACACACAATTCGTTATTGTTATTTATTTATATTCTCCAAACCTTGGAAATCAAATATAAAAAAATTACATATTCCTACTTTTCAGCCATTGTGACATTTAGCTAAACATGACATATTTTAGGTTAACTTGTTCTGAAATTGTGCCTGACTCCAATTATTAGTATCATTGTGCAACAATAACCGTTTTATACAACAAATATATAAGAAACAAATTCATGTTTTGTCCTTTCTAATAATATTTACTTTTGCAGATAAAAACTGACCAATATAATAATAATAATAATAATAATAATAATATTAATAATAATAATAATAAAGATATTTATTGGGCAATAAAGAAAAAAAATACACAAACGGTGATAGTTCGGCGAACCGTTCTTCCATTTCACCATTATAAATTTAGTTTAGTGTTCACACTAGAATAACAAAATTACATTTTCTATACTAACAATTCAAAGATAGTCTATAAACAAAATACAATATATAAACATTTGTATAAAAATTATTGGATGCTATTTAGGTTAGGCAAGGATTTTATATAACTCACAAAATGATTATAAGAAAAATCTAATTGATTTATTACTGTATTTAGAAGAGAAGGCGCTACATACGAAAAAGATCCTTCATACTTAGAAGTGTATGTTGCGGTATGGTAAAATAATTAATTCTAACATTTACATCATGCACGTTGGATCTTCGGATTAATAAATTATACAGATATACATTTTTTTTGAAGCCAATAGTTTATACAAGAAATTTAAGCACAAATATGATACTCTTTTTGATATGTTTGGTTCACCAATTCTGCAGAGATAAGGTGTTACATGACTTCTATAGGGAATGTTACAGACAAAGCGCATACAAGCTTTTTGAATTTTTTGTAGCTTTTGTTGATTATACTTTGGCAAGAAGTAATAATACACCATAGCGCAATAATCAATGTATGGATATATCAGTGATTTCACAAGTTTTAGCTTTAATTCTTCATCAAGTTGAAACTTTAGGTGATACAATGATTTTAATTTATAAAGCGTAATTTTATGAACATTGTTAACGTGTTCGTTAAAGCACAGTTTTTGATCAATATATAAACCTAAATTTTTGCGAGTGAAATCCATTCAATTGCAGTACCATTAACCGTAACAATTTGATTACACATCTCTATGTCTCTGCGCACCTAAAGTACGTTTTTTTTCTATAATAACTGTCAAAGTGTTACAATGTTGGTAGACATGTGATTAAAACGCTAGGAAATTTTTATACCTCGTGATGGTAGAATTTTTTCAAAATTATAGTTATGTGTCAATTTTGAATGTCAAAGTTTCTTAATTTGAACTCTTGACAAATTAATTTTTTTAACATGGAATCATCATCATCATCAATAAAAACGGATAAAAAAAGAAAACCAAGAAATATTTTAAATGCAAAAATGAAGCAAGCGATATTAAATTATGACATATCTGTCAAAATGACAATAATTTTTTTTAGTGGAAGAAAAGAACTAAAAATTTATGTACCAACATTATTAAAACTAGGGACCCTGCAGGAATGCAAATTATCCCCTAGAAAGTTGACCTTGAAAATTATTATAGAAAAAAATGTACTTTATACATATCGCTACAGTTTTATTGGGGTTTATTTTTAAGCCGTACTAGTACACCATCGGAATACATTATCTAAATCTATATTTAATAAATCAATAGAGTCTTTCGCGCCAGTAGCAGAACAATATTTGTACAACTGCATGTCATCTGCATATAAATGCAATTGACAATGTTTAACTACTTTTGGAAGGTAAAATGTAAAAATAGAAAATAGTATTGGCCCAAGGACACTGCCCTGGGGTACACCGCTAGTAGTAATCTTTAACTGCGAATATACTTCATTGCTTATTTTAACCCTTTGCTTACGTTGATTTAAGTAATTATGAAACCAAGCCAGGGCAGAATCGTTGAAACCAATGTACGATAGCTTAGCTATAAGTAAACTAAAATTAACTAAATTGAATGCCTTAGATTGATCCAATAAAATTAAGACTGTGGAAGATGATTGCTCGAAAGCAGTTGCTACATCATTAACAACCTTTAATAATGCGGTCGTGGTACTGTGCTTTTGTCGAAAGCCCGACTGTACTAGGGGCAAGAGTTGATTTGTTTCTAAAAATATGTCACCTGTTTTGCCACAATCACCTCCAGCATCTTTGAAAAAGCCGGTAATATTGCTATAGGTCTTAACTCATTAATCGTATCCGGATTTGTTACTTTTGGGAGGGGTAATACATTTGCAATTTTTCAGACGTCAGGAATAACGCCTGTTCTAATGGAGAAATTAAAAATGTTTCTTAACACATCAATGCAGTATGGTAAAACTATGCCGATCATTTTAATATTAATGTCATCAATTCTATATGCTTGAGATTTAACACTACGTATGCTTTGGTATATGTCTTCATTGGTTACAATTTTCAATTGAAAATTATTATTATTTAACCTATTATTTTTAAAATAAGTCACTATATCTAGATCGACAGCTGACTGTCCAGCAACATTCAGGAAATGGTTATTGATTGTATCAGGTTCTGTTAAATGATTAGGTAAGCAATCATTCTTTACTTTCGTGCATATTCCCCAGTTTTTAAGATTTTTCCACAGCATTTTTGAATTATTTTTATTTTGTTGAAGGACATACTGCATGTATGCTTTTTGCTCTCTAGCAATGGATTTTTTACATAATATTGCCTATCAACGGCTGATTTAGTTTTAGAGTATTTTTTATATGCTGTTTCCTTCAGCTGAATCATAACCTTTATCGTATCAGTGATGTATGGCTGATAATTACGCCTTGTTTTAATGACAACTTACTTCAAAATTACTGTCATCAACCAAATTTGCGTTACATTTGCAATCAAAGAATGGACAATTAGCTGGTATCGTTTACAATTTCGCATGTAATTTAATTAATAACTATCATTCTTTCTAACTGATCTTTGTTTCAGTAATAGGCAGTCAAATTTGCTGAAGAAACTGTCGCTTTCATTGTATAAAATAGAATTTGTAATGACAAAACCGTACTGCTGGACTTGATATCCTTTTTATTTGTATTATAATTAAGCTGCATGTTAACTATATTTTATTGAAAATACTTTACCATTTTAAAACCATATCAATATATTTATAGAAAATAAGTATGAACGACAGCCAAATTGTATCCGATGGTAAAAAATAAATACAAATCATTATTGATTGGTTAAACCGTGCTTGTTCAAGTGACTCAATGAAAGTAGACTGAGACAAGACCTTTAGTAAATGTTCAGACAGAAGGTATATGTATATTTAGAAGGGTTTATCCGTGATTTTATGAAATGAAGAGACATATTAAACGTTTCTTAAAAATGCCAAATATTTTTTTTAGTTTCATAACAACCTGACTAATTAAATCGCTCAAATAACACCACAAGTACCCCGTTGTTCTGCAGCCCTCGTAAAAGAAGTAATTGCGCTTAGCAACAAACAAATTTTCTTATGGGCCTCGACCGCTACGCAGGAAATCCTCTGTAAAGAAAGATTAGGAAAACGCACAAAAAGTTCGCTTCCCCGGGTTAGACGTAAGCCCATGACCCTTCGGTTTCGATCTCGCACAGACAAGTTTAACTTTTTTTAGGCTTTTCTTGCTCCCTCAGGACGAAACGTCTCTTGGTAGGTTTTATACTGCTGTGCTGTGTAACATACTTTCGGTATCCCTGATAAATTCGCATTTGCCGTCCCTTGGCAGTTAAATTGATAGAAAACTCGCCTTCTGAAGGCAGACAATGCCGTTAGCGCCGCCAAACTGCGATTCATAATGATGTTGCTCGTGACGTCGTTACAATGAGCGAGGATCAAGAGAATATTAGCGGGAGCAACGCAGTTTGCAAACTACTTTCATTTCTAACAGATTTTGGTGTCTGCGTTTCTGGTAAAAAAACACAAATACAAAGAAACAATCAATTAAGTGGTAGAATTTATAGAACAGATTGTTCATTAATTTCTATCGCCTCACCACTATGAAATGTTTTTATCTAGCAAGCCCCCTTCCCTTTAATCGCTGAAAGTAAACTTTTTTTACGAACTAACAATTTAATCTTTTATGATGCAACTACATTGCTATTGTCCTTTTAGAAGTTCAGATACAATTTGACAGTATTATAAGGACGCTTCACTGGAAGTTAGAACAATACAAAAACCAAAGGATGTTAGCGCATGTTTTATGGAAGATGAAGCTTAAGGATGACAATAAGATACTTTCATGAAAATCCCAAATCAAATTTTGGTGAAGTGAAATATAGAGAGAAAAGTACAAGAAAAATATTTTTAAGACATAAGACTTAAGATGCCAAGGATAACCACAATATATTCGGAGCAGAAGGAAAGTGATGAAAATAATCAATTTGAAGAAAAAGATGCTTGGGTAAATAAGCAAAGGTAATATCAGAACTCTAATCAAATTTGAAAGACCTTCAATTCGTTAAGAACTGGTAATAATGAAAACTCTGCAATTACTTTAATTAGTAGAAACACATGGATAGACTATAACAACAACCTATTTATTCAAAATAGAAACAAATTCAAAACTGCAGAACTATTATAATATTAGTGACATCACACCTAAAGGTAAATTTTATGACAAAATAAAAAAATATATATGATATTAAACTCAACAGCCTGAGGAACAAAACGGATTAAGAATAGGTGTCTACTGATACTATAGTTACCCCGAAACTATGTTTTATATATTTTCTGTACTTGGGCAATTCGTAGCCCCTTCGTTTGGGCACCAAATTGTAATAAGACTTAATAAATCCTACAGTTGTATAAACTACGTGTGTCCTAGCTCGATAACAATAAGATCTTTTTTATTTTATTTACCACCGTTCGGGGTTATGAAAGGCCCTTGATGCAGTGAACGCATGAATTGACCTGGACTTAGCTAAGCTAAAAATGTGAATTGCTCAAAAATAAAAGCAAATTTGTTTACACACAAATGGACAACAAGAAGCTATATTTCCTGCAACAGACAACACTAAACAATATGAGTGTAGAAATACTAGATCATGAAGCAGATGTCTATTTATACTCCGCATTTATTACCTTGACAGCTGTTCCGAACGACGTCTTTGTACTGATAACTTTCCGCGCATATGCTCAAGCACAATAAGTACTGAACACGAAAAGGAGTGCGCATACGCACATTGACGCGCAATGAGTCACTCGGCTCCTTCGCTGGCTCTCTCGAATGACCAACTGCGATATTAAAGCGTCCACTTGCAGTGAAGACTAACGAATGCAAGTTGAGAAATACCAGGATCTGGCTCTCGTAGACCTCTTCGGTGGAGCTTTCCTTATTGCATCATTCGATTACGCGTCCGCTTCCTTTGTTGGCTTCCTGGCCACCAAATCGCCTAACTGCAATGATAGCAGAACTTGTGAACTTGAACTTGTGATCATACCTACAGCACCTCTTCGCTTTACGCGAGTTCCAAGCCGAGTTCCCTCTGCCTAACCCGACAGCTTCGGGAACTGCAACGCGGCCTGCGCATAGGCGTTTTGGCGCGGTATCCACACATAACATATTGACGCGCATTTAAAACTAACTACACCTAATTGTGAGTACATATACCAACAAACAGTAAAGAATGCACACGTACAAATTGGTTATATATTAAAAGGTGATACTAAACACACTCAGGCGAGGCAGCTCAAGCCCGTTTAACTTCATGCGAGATTGTTTCTATAAATATGATCTGAAGTAGTAAAGAAGTTGTACGAGGACTATATAAGCAGTATAAAAAGTGCAAAGCGAATATGGGAGATATTTTAAGTTTCGAATGTTTTGCGACGAAGATGCTCATTCGCTCTAACATTATTTAATATTTATTTAGATAAAGCACTGACACGAACTCGTCCAAAGTTTGATAATCCTTTTAGTCAAAATACACTTGTACACGAAGACTAAAGCTATATGTTGCGAGATTATTAAGAACACTTAAGTACAAATAATTGTATTTATTTTCTGCCTTCTACAGAACAAGTCTTATAAGGTTACTTAATAACTACTAACTTCCCAGTTCAGTTTGACCAAGAAAATTCGGTAGGCGTTCTCAAAATTTCTAACAAGCCTATCAGTGCAGCTCTTAATTTCCGACTTCTAAGTCAAGTGCATGGACGTGACAATGCATAATCGCTCCTTATCGCTATGTATTCTTGAAAATTGAACTCGCAAATGATCTCTAATAAAGTTTACAACTCTACTAAAGGAAATTGCTCCAACCGGCACGTATTTTTAGCCTATTTTTTATGACCAAGTGGCAATTGTTGCGCTTCTGATTACGTACTAATAATTTAGCTTCTCCCAATTTTTTGGCCTACAAGGTAAACCCAGCAAGAATTTTAATGGTCTATGGATACAATAACTCCGCTCTAATCTCTGGGGGCTTGGTTATGGTTATGCCGATTCTTAGTGATGTAATTCCTTGTAGTTCACAAGTAACATATTAACAGGAGCATGTCAGATAAAAGTGACAAAAATATATTTTTGATGAACGCTATCCATTTTTCATGTGTTACTGTAACTCTAACGCCATTTCTTGAGCATTTAAATAACTCATCCTGTTTTTCGAATTATATTAATCCATTATAGTTACTTCTCTAACATATTAAAAGGATTTATGAAGCTTGTCAACATCAACTTTCCCGACATCCTCATTGCTTAATCATCGTTATCACCTTCATCTTAAGAACTAGCACAGAGGTGGAAATGGGAAATTAGAATCGACGAAGTTCCTGTTCCCACATATTTAAGATATTTCCATTACTCAGACTCTATTCTCAATAATATCGGATTGGCCCTGGTATACCTACAGGGATTTTCGAGGCAATTCTGGTATTCGAGAAAAATAGAGATTTTATCAGGGAGCGTTCTAAAGCAGACAATCGCGGATTACTGCAAGTACGTAAATCTGCAAGTGAGGACCGGCGAAGGTATGAAATGCGTAAAAATAGAAGTGGAGCGAGCCTTTCATCATGTTTTTACAGGGAACATTACGATTCCGAGCGGGTGCGGTGGCAGCCAGACTGCCTTCGGCGACGGCAAAGAAACAACGTCCGCAGCTATTTCAGCCCGACTAATGTACCGGCCATGTGACCCCTGCTAGATACTTTTTGCACAGGTTCTACTCAGATCCACCGATGTGACAGAGCGGAGCTCGCCGCCGAAATCTCGAACTGCTGTACCAGCCGATGTTCAATTAGAAGGGCGAGCCACCCTCTCACCATTTCATTTGGCGAAATGTAAACCCAGCAACTTGGTCAGTAGTTACATACAGTTTTGCTAACGAAGGTTTGGATGTGGCTGTATTACAACTGAAAAGGCAGAAGAGTGCACGAAATTCCCACGTGTACTAAAGTCGCAATTACAAAAAACATAACCATCATCATAATGCTGCCTATGAGATGGTTGAACTAATAAATATATCTTTCGCACCCTTAACTAAATTAAATTGACTGTATTTTCTATTGTATCATCTTATTAGAGCAATAAGAAGCTCAAAACCTATTAATGGCAGCACCATTTTACGTTATATAATATGATTGGCGTGTGTTAAAACTTAGCATTGCGACGGTTTTTGCAGATTCAATAACTGAGCAGGATTACTATGATTATGATTTGTAGAAGATTATACGATGAAATATTACAATTGCTAATTTCAGTTTTCCCATTTCTAGGTTTTATTTTCAACATTAGCTTATATTGAAACACGTTAAGTTGTATAGTGTTGATGTTCAACTAGAAATACTTGATAAAACATTATTGTATTCCAGTAATGTTTACGCCTGGAACAAATTACAAAATAAAGCTAGTGGAAGAAAGTAATCGTTCAGCAAAGTAATTAGTTAGAGTGTAAGAGACGGACTTCCTCTTATTTATCTAAAGAAAAGAAAATATTGTTATGAAATGAAACCAATTTTCTGTCAAAAAAATAAATCTTATGTAGATACATAGCCGCAGGCGTAGTATATATTAAAGATGTATTGTGATTTCTAAAATATAACATACCTACATTTCCACTACCAAAAACAATATTTAGATTTTTAAAAAATTGATAGAGGGACTGGTTTCTGTTGTGATTTTTTTTTTTGGTTACCCACAAACTTGTGGAAGTTTTAAAAGCAGTAGTGATATGGAGGTTTTCAAAATATTAGCATCATATGTCACAAATTCCATATTGTTGACAAATAATGACTTGGTATTAATTATTTGCAACAAATTTAAAAAAAAAACATACTAATAACTACCTTAACGATTTTTCCCTAACTGCCAATTTTCTTTCAATAATAATAAAAATATGTAATTGTTAACGTTAAGAATTAGTAGTCAAATTCCTTTGGAGGCTGTTCTTTGACTTTGAGTAATAAGACTACACACAAGCCATGTAATGGAGGTAGCACAATGGGTTTATCCTAAGAGAATACACGTGAACTTGTTTCATCTTCGACAAATATTTTTTTGAAATTCGCTCTATTATGAAGTAACAAGAATATACAAGGTGTTCGATGAGCAAACCGACGAACTCAAGGTTACGCCCTCTTAAAGAAGATGGTTAAAATTAGGTTTGTATCATTTTACTTAAAACTGGAAAAACGTAGATATGTTCTACCAATAGCAGACGCAAAATTACGACCGGTTGCTGGTAATCCTAATTTACAATGATTTTTGTTTATATTTACCGTGTTTTCTAGATTCTATCCTGGATAAAATATCGTACGATACACATGCGTAAAGCATCTTTAGTCACTCGCGGGGCTTAAAACACTCTCTCACTCGCGTTTTAACTCCCCACTCGTGCTTAAAGAGTAGCTTTACGCACTTGTATCGTAAATTACTATTATCTACGACAGTGTGTAAAATTGCCTTTTAGTTGGCAGTTTTAAGTTTGTAAAACGACTGTTTAATAACATGTTTTCATTAGTTTACGTCGTCAGTAGTAACGTGTTTAAAAGACGTCATTAGGGACGCTGTCAGGAGCAACGTGTTTTAAAATTAGAAAACACCCAAAATTACGACCGGTTGTTGGTAATCCTAGTTTACAATTATTTTTTTTATATTTACCATGTTTTCTAGAATCTATCGTAGATAAAATATTGTACGATACACATGCGTAAATCATCTTTAGTCACTCGCGGGGCTTTAACGCTCCCTCACTCGCGTTTTAACTCTACTTCGCTCGTGCCTAAAGAGTAGCTTTACGCACTTGTTTCGTAAATTATTTTCTTGCACTAAAAATATTTTAAACAAATTAGTCTTATTAGTGCATATTTTGTCTTAATTAAATTGTTATCCATTAAAAATTTCTAATATAACTCTCCTCTTAGGAGGGTGTGACTCTGTAAAGGATTTAAAAGAAAAAAATTATATGCAAACTTTGTATGTTAGTGTTTCCTATAACCCTCTTGAGGCTGTCGGTTTCCTCATGGAACACGCTGTATATGCTTGGGAACATAATAATAGAGGGAAGTAGCCCCATATGGTTTAATATGGGGCAACAATTTTCGGAATTATAGATTGCAATGATTCCACATAAACACATTGTTGTATCTTATTATCACTATACCTTTTTAACTTCAAGTTGAGACTAATCACATTCAAATTGAGAATAAACAAATTCTAATGGAGAAGTTATTAGAAGTACAATTTGGTGCCTTCTGATTTTCTACGAATATAAATAGTGTGCACTTTTAGCCATCCAAATGTTTCCGCAAACACTCAGTATACAGAGAGAAAGTTGATGTTTTTCTTCAAATCTGTGTTTAAGTTCTTTAATGTAGATCTTGAGTTCTTCATTTACTAAACCATGAAGTCAGGATGTTTTTTCTGTGATTTTGGTCGTCCTCTTTCCACCAGGTTGTCTTTGTAGCTCGTCTTGATTCTTCGCCCATCGATAAGCTGCTCCATTCTTTGTGCCAAGTGTAACAACCAGTCTTTTCCAATTTCCATTATTATTGAAAATAGCACAAACTTGCTTTCGGATTGTTTACTTCCCTTTTCTTTGTATAAGGTGGCATATTAATACGCTAATAACCTATTTTTGATTTTTTTAAATTGGATTCCTAATATGGGGCGATACCTAATATGGAATTTCATTTCTAAGGTAAAGATACCAATAAACACAACTTGCACAAAATTGCTTTATTGAACATAAGATGTTGACAAACATATCTTATAACATAACAATATTTAATAGAAGTATCACCTGAGCAAGAAGCGTGTATCCACTTCGGACATCTTCGACATCTATCCAAGTTTCTCCATCTCAGTCCTCAAAGAAAAGGCCTGCACAATTTAGGGACGTCACATTTTCTTCATCGTCACTTTCGTTTCCCCACGCATCTTCCGACTCCATGCCATTGTTTGCCCTTTTCGGTGCTGCTTCGAGTGCTTGTGTTGATCTTGATTTCTTTTCATTCGTTCGTTTGGATTTCGGCAGGGTGGTGTCAACATGTTTGGAATTCTGTTTCATGAGCTTAGAGTTATACATGATATACCTGCTCTGGACGAACTAGTTTATCCCAATGTGTTTGGCTTCTGCTTTAATGTCTGTCATGGACTGATAACTGCTGTAAGGGTTAATCCCCTCTGCGAAGCTAATGAACCTGCCTCCTGTGGCTTTGTTGTGGATTGAGGAGTTTCTGGTTTTTCTTGTTAGTTTGTTCCTCAGGCACCTGCCCTTCTTCATCTTCGTGAGTAGCAAAATCGTGGTGCCTGAGAATTTTGGAGTTGAATAGGTATTACCCATTACATGCGGTTTCTGCTATAAAGTATACTTTCCCGACGAGTTGGCTTATCTGATACAACGAAACCTTGCGACCAACATGATTTTTCAACCATGATTCGATCTCCTGACAGTAATAGGCCCCATGAAGTCCATTTGCGGTGTGTGAAGGGCACTAGGATTTCTCGTATGTCAGAAATGACCATCTCAGATTCTTTTGGTGATATTTACAAAATGCCTAAACTATTAAGTGAAGGGATAAGCTTGTATCCCCGAGTTGTGGCATGCTGAAACTGACCATTAGCTCTTGCTTCATATTTTTATAGGAAAAATGAGTGGGACATAGTGGCCAACTGCAATCATACATATAAATATAACTGCCGGGATGAGACCTGCACTTGTTTTTTGCCGTTCATCACAATTCCTTTTGTCATTTTGTGTTGCACTAGTGTGATAACGTGCTTTTAAAAAACGTTATCGATATGGCTTTGAACTAGATATTGTCTTACGACTGCATGTCGGTGATTATTACATCGCTCTACCCAGAATTCAGCGCGCTGAGTCACTTGAGTTGTCAATTGTCAAAGTGAGGTTATGTGTTTATACGTAAATTATTTTATTGTTCATTGAAATGTTAAACAGTGTTTAACATGATCGCGTCCTCAAATGTTACGATACATTTAACATGCATCCACTCACTTAACATGCATGCACTCGAGTCCTCGAATGTTAAGATACATTTAACATGCATCCACTCATTTAACATGCATGCACTATAGCAACATCACACATATTCATGGTAGTCCGATTTCGATTTAGCAGTTTTTAGTAATTATTATTGATTCAAAATTATTGCCTCAATGCACAATAAACTAATGAACGCATTTCGAGGGGTAACCGCCTTAACATTTCTCACATAAATTACCACTCTCGCTTCGCTGCGCTTGCTCGAGTGGTAAAAATATGCTCGAATGTTAAAACTGGGTTACCCCTCTTAATACGTTAATTACTAATATCGATCTACCCAGAATTCAACGCGCTCGATCACTTGAGTTGTCAGTTGTCAAAGTTAGGTTGTGTGCATATGCAATCCATGAAAAGTTACGACATGACTTGCAATAATTACTCTTTGACATAAGGCAACCTGTTAACGGTTTTTTAACGCACTTTACCAGTCTCATCACAATTATAGACTCGATTAGGATTGGAGCTTATTTTGTTCATCTCGCTTTCCAGGAGCAGCAGATATCCCTTGTGGAATTTAGGGTGTCTTTTCATGAAATTTCGTAGCTATTTACTTCTTCCTTGCCAAATCATTTTATTTGTTAAAAGTGTTAGGATATTCTTTGGCAAGTCGAAAGGCTAGTTCCCTGAAGAAACGGTCAGCCATTATCAAGCAGTAATGCACCAGTCATATTTTAGCTCAGGTGGCAGCAAATGTTTTCTTCCCATCTTACTTTTCCCAAAATAATTTTACATTTTATCCTTTGCCTTAGTATATCTTTAAATATCAAACGTTTGTGCTGCCTTAAAATATTTCATTTCTTTATTCCTGACTGTTGTACAGGCTTCTCCATACTCATACTGTGCATTCCCAGTCTTTCGTTTTTTAGAAACATGAATCTACAATGCAGAAACAGATTTACGTCATGAAGACATTGCGGACCGATAGCTTAATTTTTCATACTATTGAAGATAAGTTTGTTCGAAACAATAATTATCTTCTGATATTTCTAAACAGAAACGTCACCACCAGTAACAGTTATCGAGGCGCGAACTTCTTTCTGCAACTCACTAACATGACTTCTCACATAGTAATGCCACCTACTTACAGAACGCGTTGTAGACGTTTTTGTGGTTTGTTGAATTTCCACAAGATGCCAGCACTATGTAGCCGAGGTAATGAGATACTTCAAATTAAGTACCACCCCATATTACGCTATTTTCCACTATATTTCATATATAATGAAAAGTGTACAAGTACAATAGTACATATGTAGGACATATAGTTCAATGGCAGATTTAAAAATAAAGAAGAAACCTGAAAAGAAAAAGAAGGGTACTATGCACATTGCACACCTACTGATAGAAGTCTGCTTGTTAGCAGTTGTTCTCTGCAGTAGGTTGCTTTCATCTTTTCTTTGTTCTGATTTTCTTCATTAGCACTCCCGCTATATCCGCCTCTCGTTGGTAATGTATCTATTTGGGCTAACAGCAGTTTCGAGAACAAACAAATGAAGGTGCTTAGAAATAGGTACTCAAAGCTGCTGCTAATGTTGATTTGACAGATGTGTGATGTTTTAGTGCTTTAACAAGACTTGCGCTATGGTAGGGCTGTTCCATTTGGGATGGGAATAAAGAAGAACGTCCACTATATTAGAACTAGAAGAAAAAGCAGAAATGGAATACCTCTTTTAGTTTCCAAGCTACAGCCGGAACATTTCAACGTTGTTCAGATCAGTTGTACCCTACGAAGAACTGTTAATGAATAGAATTGCAGAAATGCAGTCGCAAAATTAATGCTTACATTATCGCCAATTGTTTTCTGCTGCCTATCGGTATTACTACAGTAACGAAATACAGAGATAACTTTTAGCACAACCATATTATGGCATTTCATATTACTCTGAAAAGAATTTGATTTGCTTTCGAAGTATAAAAGAAAAGGCAATTCTTGTAGACGGTCAGCTGTTAGTATGGACACTGATCTTTTTACTTCGGTCGTCTAAAAAACAAAGAAACAAATCATATTCCGAGATTTCTTCAGATCTTGACATTTCAGGGTTCCTAACTAACGAAAATGTGTTTTCTCGTCTGTTCGTCTGTTGACGGTATAGCTCAAAAACTATTTGATGTAGGAAGTCAATATTTTGCATGTGGATTATGTGACTACCTGGCTCGAAACCGAATATACTTTCGGTCAAATATATACAGGGTGCTTTAACGCAGTAATATATAAAAGCAGTAATCTGCCGGTGTGGTCTAGCAGTTAAAGCGACGTAGTAATCGAATTCGGCCTGGCCTAACGCGTGGGGGCGAGCGTAGAAGCCAGAGTTCGAATCCCAGCGACTGCACTTTTTTTATTTCCTAATTGATGCATCTCGCGCGATGGAAGCTCCATGTAAACCTCTTTACATATTTTCCAACTCCCTTGAGGAAGAAGATACACGTATTTTGCTGGCGCATCTATTAATCACATTATTAGCAATGCTGATAAATGATTACATTGATATTCTAGAAATATTCCTTAGATTTTTACTTTCCCATACCCATAGGTATAGGGAAGTCTTGGAATCATGAAAATTTTGGAAATCGAGATTTTCACAGAAATATCCGTTTTGGGCCTCTAGGAACCCAAAAAAGTGGTTTTTAAAAAATGTCTGTCTGTGTGTGGGTGTGTGGGTGGGTGACGCTCCTACAGCCGAAAGTATTGCTCCGATTTTGATGCGCTTTGGAATGCGGGAGTGTATCGAAAATTCATGGACAAAATAAGCTTTTCAAAAAAATCCGAAACCGGAAGCGGAAGTTACGCATGTTTTTTTGGTATCACTGTTTTCGTGATTAAAATTTTAAAAATTTTATCGCGGATAACGATAGAGGGTCATAAGACAAATCTGCTAGTTTTTTGCCGAACTCACTAGGTTTAAAATGAAGGGCGCTATGATTTTTTGAAAATTTTGAGTTTAACGCCCTATTACTCAAAAACGGATGAATCGATTCAATTGATTTTTTTTTGTCTGAATAGTATATGAAGGCTAACATGAGGTGATATAAAACGTGTTTTGAAAAATACTAAGGGGCCTAAATTACAAATTTTCAAAATTTTGAAAAATTTCTAAAAATCATTTCTCAAAAACTGCCCACAGGAATTTGTTTAAACTTCATACACTAATAGACCCCGAAAAGGGCTATCGATCTGTTTTTTAAAGAATCTCATGAATTATCTGTGGCGCCCTCTACGAAGCTTTGAAGTTTGAAAATTTAAACCCCTTTAATTAATAAACAAAACAAGATAGGTAGCTGGGGTTTTCACTGATTTGCTCAGTGAATAATGGAGCATATGAATATGCAAAAAAATATTACCTCGTGGATATATGTAAGCGCACCCGCCCCCTCCCCCCTCTATTTTTGAAAAATAATTTTTTCCGCGAAAATAAAAAAATCGATTTTGTATGCCCTAGAAAATATAATTTCCAGGTAGTTAGAAAATTTCACCTCGGTGCTACAGCCGTTTTGAGGAAAATAATACATAAACTAGCACAGTGGCGGCTTGTCCACTTGGCGCCATCTACAGAAGCTCGGTGGTCGCGTTTTGAACTACACATTCTTTTATATTTACCCGCAATTTACGTGAAAGTGTAAACGCTTATCACGGTGAAGACGTGAGTCATCGAGTTGAAATTTTGATATGTTGTAAAGACTGTTGAATAAAGACGATATGAACAGTTTCCAGTATGGGAAAGTCCAGGGAGGTAGTCACGTCCACTTTTTTTTGCTATAATTGCAACACCACCAGATGCAATCCTTGCATTTCGTTCCATTCTATAGATGTTATAGTTGGGGATTTTAAATGGCTCATTTGGAATTAAGTGAGTTTCGCTTATGCAGGTCACGTCAATGTTATAACTTGCTAGAAATGCTATAAATAATGACCTTTGAGATTTAATGCCGTTCGCGTTCCAGTTTAGCATAGTGATGTTATCTAAGGTTTGTATTTTATTTGTTGACATTATTTAATATTGCGGAAATGACCGAAGACAACAATGACTTGATGGTGTCTGTTAAGGACTTTATAAACTTTTGCCGCCTCTCTTGCATTCTGAATTCATACTGTGCGCAGTAGACTGCCGGGCCGGCATCCGCTTCTAAAAACACTTACGTTTCATCTGTCAACGTGGCAGCATGCAAACTGGTCCGCTCTACGAAAGCTAATTCTTGTAAATGTTCAAATGTTCAATGTGTTTTTTATTGCTAATAAAGTAACATATTTCCGGCTTTCAACGAGTGTATTTATTCAGTGAAACCTACAATCATACAGTCCACAAATTCCAAGGCGAGCTGGCAATCAGGAATTTTCCAAATAACGGAAAACTGAGAAGGCTACAAACATTGGTCCTACAGAGCCAGGATTAAAAAACCACATTAGGTCATTGCGAGTCCAATCGCGACAGCATTCGACAACATTGGTCATTGGCAAGTACAAAAGCATATTCAGTTTTGTATTGCATCGCATGCAATCGGCCGCAAGGAAGCAGCGTTCATATTCGCAGCAACGCGTGGAACGAAGAGGGCACATGCGGTGCCCGTAACGAGAGGAAGGAAGACAGCAGACGGTAGATAGCCAAACGCCGAGTTTAGCGCCAAGTTCGTGCACGTGGGCATTGCAGCTGCAAGCCGGCAGTCTGCGGCGTCTCGTCCAGACCACAGTAAAGAAAAGGAGGCACACCAATATCAATGTAAGCCTAATTTCCTATTTTTGTGATTTCCTATGCATAAATTTGGTTTATTTCGTCTGTGTTTGTACATGTGCATAATTTCAGCTGCGTATTATTGCGTAAACAAATGGTTTATGAGTCATATAAACATTTTAATTGCGTGAAATGCCAAGCTATTACGTTTGTTAGCGATATCCCCTGCATGTTTCATACTGCAGTCACAAGTTAATCATCTCGCGTTGTACCAGGGTCGTTTTCTGCGTCGTTAGCGACGAGTTTCTCGCGTTGTTATCAAGCGCTGTCTGCGTTGTAAACAAAATTCCGTACCAGAGGCGTGCGAAAGGTTTTGTTCGATCTGTTAAATTGTTTTAATTTCAACAATTATGGATCCGCTTGTAAGAGTACGTGGCTCTATCAAAGGCAAGCTTACGCGTTTTGCAAGTCACGTGCAATCTTTGCAAACGATTCATGATGAAGATCAATTTTTACCTAGTACTCAAATTATTGAATTGCAAAAAAGATTGGATGCTATAGCCACCGTGTTATCAGAATATTATGAGGTTCATGAACAAATTTTAGACACCAGTAAGGATACAGAATCTGAAATGCAGCAACAAGTCGAATTTGAAAACTCTTATTTTCGTGCAATCTCACAAGCTGAATATTTGATTAATGAATACAACAAGCAATCTGATGTTGCACCAGATCGTTCTGGATCTCCTAACGGTAGCGTAAGATCAACGCATTCAAATTGCAGTTCACATTGCAATAATCAAGCTATACGCCTTCCTGCCATTTCGATTCCCAAATATTCAGGGAACGTGTCAGAATGGCTGGAATTTCGTGAGATTTTTATTAGTTTAATTCATGAGAATCAAGCGTTAACTAATATTCAAAAGCTGCATTACTTAAAGGCTAGTTTACAGGGTGATGCAAGCCAAATTATAAAAAGTTTAGAGTTTACTGCGGGAAATTATACTCTAGCTTGGGAGGCATTGTGCAATCGATACAATGATCCAAAAATTCTGGTTCATAACCACCTCAAGGCTATTTTTGAACTTGAATCTTGCAGTAAGGAATCTGCAACTAAATTACGTACGATTAGCGATATGTTATTCAAGCATTTTGCAGCAATCAAATCATTAGCTACCGAAAGCGAGCTTCTTGATTTTGTTATAATTTATGTAGTTTCTAAAAAACTGGACCCCACTACATTTCGTGAATGGGAGGTCCTTAGAAACCGGTCAAGTTCTGACCTGCCTAATCTTGATGAGTTCAAGGAATTCTTACAAAACACAGCAAATCTTCTAGAAACTCTGGAAGTAAAAAATGTTAAGCTTGTACCCGAAAAGTCTTCCAAGGTACATTCGAAATCATTTGTGTCAGGTACCCCTTCGTGTCCACTTTGTAAAGGATCTCATTCCTTGTACAAATGCGATAAGTTTGTCAAGCTGTCTGTTCTTGACAGAAAGTCAAAGGCAAAAGAGCTCCGCGTATGCTTTAATTGCCTAACTCAGGGTCACCTATCGAGCCTCTGTAGCTCCAAATATACGTGTAGAAAGTGCAAATCAAGGCACAACACACTTCTTCATGAGGATACACCTCAAAATGCTTCTTCTAGTCAACCAGGATCTGCGATGTCGGCAGAAACTCCTGTTGAACTAAATCAATCGATTTCGGCATTCTGTTCGAATGCTTTTCAGGTACTCTTACCTACGGCTACCGCTAAACTCATCGCTGATGATGGTACGCCTCACGTTGTGCGAATCCTGTTGGATTCCGGTTCCCAATCGAACTTTATACGTTCAGATTTGTGTAAAAGGTTGAAGCTTCCAATTCGCGAAGTCAACGTTACTGTTTCTGGCTTAAGCAAAGCCACTTCTCAAATCAAGGCTAGGTCTGATATCAAGCTGCAAGCCCCTCACACTTCATACGGCATTGGCCTATCCTGTCTTGTTCTCGATGAGATTACGGGTGTTACCCCAAGTTTTCGCGTCCAGCGAAACAGCTTCAAGGTTCCTGATAACATCAAGTTATCAGATCTGTCCTACGACCAACCGGGCACCATCGACATTCTGATTGGTTCGCCCATTTTCTGGCAGCTCCTTTGTATTGGACAAATTGGTCTAGGCCCAAATCTTCCCATCCTCCAAAAGACTCGTTTTGGTTGGATTGTTTCTGGCCCTACAGGCCCCCCTTCTGCGTACCCTGTACAGTGCAATCTTAGCACGATCGAGGATGCTTCTGATCCCATTGCTAGGTTTTGGCAACTCGAACATTACCCTGAGGAAAAGGTCCGCACAAATGAAGAGAACGCCTGTGAGGCACATTTCCTGCAAAATACGCAACGAGAAGCGAATGGTCGATTCGTTGTCTCTATCCCTCTCAAGGAACCTGTAGAGGTATTGGGTGATTCATTGCAAATCGCTCAGAAAAGATTCTTATCATTAGAGAAGCGGTTACAAGCGAACCCTGACTTGTCCAATCGCTATTCGAGTTTCATGAATGAATATTCTGAATTAGGTCATATGTCCGTTTCAAACCCTAATTCAAACGAGATATCCTATTATCTACCCCACCACGGAGTCTTAAAAGAGGAAAGCCTGACAACTAAACTCCGAGTTGTTTTCAATGGTTCTCAAGCAACCACTTCCGGGCAATCTCTGAACAACATTCAGATGGTTGGCCCAACCGTGCAGCAAGACTTATTTTCAATTCTTGTTCGCTTTCGCAAGCATTTATTCGCTATATCAGCTGATATCGAGAAGATGTATCGCCAGGTTCTGGTGAATCCTAACCATAGGCCCCTTCAGAGAATCTTGTGGCGACCCTCCTCAGCTGAGCCTCTTCGGTCGTACGACCTGAATACGGTTACGTATGGCACCGCTTCAGCATCTTTTCTTGCTATTCGATGTTTAACCCAATTGGGCATCGAATGTGAGGCTTCAAATCCCGAAGTCTCTCGAATCATAAAGGAGGACTTCTACGTCGACGACCTTCTGACAGGTGCCGACACTCCTGAGAAAGCGCGTACTCTCTGCTCAAACTTGGATCAGATTCTTGAGTCAGGCTGCTTCAAACTTAGAAAGTGGATTTCTAACTCTCCAGAAGTTCTCGATGGAATACCAGATTCCGATTTGCATCCGGGTGTTCTTGATTTCAGTGCACATGAGCACACAAACACCCTTGGTTTGATTTGGTCCTTTAAAAGCGATCATCTGATGTTCAATATTTCAAATTCTACAAGTAGTAAGGCTACGAAGCGTAGCATCTTGTCTGAAATATCGCAGATATTCGACCCGTTGGGTCTTCTAAGTCCATGCACCATGGGTGCCAAGGTTCTTTTGCAACAGCTTTGGATGGAAAAGCTGGATTGGGATGAACCCGTTCCTAAAGCCATACAAGAAAAATGGTTAACCTATCGCAGTGAACTTCTCATGCTCAATGACTTAGCAATTCCTCGTCACGTCCTCTGTCGGAGCGTGGTCGAGATAGAGCTCCATGGTTTCTGCGACGCCTCTAACAATAGTTACGGTGCGTCGATATACCTACGTTCCAAGAATCAGGAAGGGGAAGTACAGGTTCACCTTCTCTGTTCCAAGGCCGAGGTAGCCCCTTTAAAGCCCTTGACAATCCCGAAGCTCGAGCTCTGCGGAGCTGTTCTTCTAAGCAAACTTTCCATGCAAGTCATAAAGGCACTTGATTTGCCCATATCTAGAATCGGTCTGTGGACAGATTCCACAATAGTGCTAGGATGGTTGAAAACCAGTCCAAATCTTCTTAAGACCTTTGTGTGCAACAGAGTTGCTGATGTTCAGCAACTCACCTCTGATGCCACTTGGCGGCATGTTCCCACAACTTCTAATCCTGCTGATCTTCTCACTAGGAGAATCACCCCTTTAGGTTTGAAAGAATTGAGCCTTTGGTGGATGCCACCTGGCTAAGCGAAAGTGAGGCCTCTTGGCCTACTTCCAAACATGTTCGTGCTGAGCTTCCTGAATTCAAAAAGGAAGTTCAGAGTCTTCCTGTAACCTCTGTTGAACCATTTCCGTTCAATCAGTATTCAAGCTTTACTCGCTTACAACGAGTTATAGCTTATTGCTTTCGTTTTTATAACAATGCGCGGACCCCCAAAGCTGATCGCCTTTCTGGGCCCCTTTCTACAGATGAACTGCAAGCAACCCTTGTAAGGCTTGCAAGGTTTTCACAACGTGAGTCATTTCCTGACGAATTTAAACTGTTGTCACAGAGCAAGCCTGTGAAACAATCTTCTGCTTTGATATCCCTGAATCCCTTTCTGGATTCCGAGGGACTGCTAAGAGTTGGTGGTAGGCTCCACAACTCTCAATTACCCTTTGACAAGAAGTTGCATGAGCATCTTCGGCTTCTCCATGTCGGACCTCAAATGCTGTTAGCTAATCTCAGAGAACGATATTGGATCACCTCTGGCAGAAATATCGTCAAGCAAGTGGTTCATCAATGCTTACGGTGTTTTAGATTTTCTCCTAAGTTAACCGAACCCATAATGGGAGATCTGCCAGCCTCTCGTATTCAATCATCGCCCCCATTTCATACGACTGGTATCGATTATGGTGGACCTTTCATGATACAGGATCGCAAGGGACATGGTTCTAAACTAGTAAAGTCCTACCTTTGTCTATTCGTTTGTTTCGTCACAAAGGCAGTGCACCTTGAATTGGTCGCTGATCTTTCTACTGAAACCTTCTTAATGGCTTTTCGCCGGTTTGTGGCTCGACGAGGCAAACCGCTCCATGTCTACTCAGACAACGGCACTAACTTTGTAGGCGCTAATTCCGAGTTAATCGAATTAGGCAATTTTCTCGCGGAACAAAACCCTTCTATTTCCGAATCAGTCGCGAACGACGGAGTAGCTTGGCATTTTATACCCGCGCACAGTCCCCACTTTGGCGGATTGTGGGAGGCCGGAATCAAGTCCTCCAAACATCACATACGTCGCGTTATAGGTAACGCTAGTCTAAATTATGATGAATTTAGCACTTTGTTAGCACAGGTGGAAGCGACCTTAAACTCCCGACCCCTGTCCCCTTTGTCCTCTGATCCAAACGACCTTCAGCCTTTGACTCCTGCTCATTTCCTGATTGGTCGTCCGTTGGTGTCACTGCCTGATCCCAACGTTACTGAGATAGCCGAGTCTCGGCTGTCTAAATACCAGAGAATACAACAACTTCACCAGAATGTGTGGAAGAGATGGAGTAAAGAGTACATCTCGGAACTCCAACAGCGCACCAAATGGCGCACGCATCTTTCGGACCTCCAGCCTGGTTCCATGGTCCTCATCAAGGATGACAATCTACCCCCTCTGAAGTGGAGGTTAGGCCAGGTCACCGAGCTGCACCCTGGCCTTGACGGCGTTACGCGTGTGGCGTCAGTGAACACTGTGTCAGGGATCGTGAAGCGATCCTTCGCCAAATTGTGCCCGCTACCTAGTGTTGTGAACTAGTGCGTTAGCGTTCAGCGCAGTTTTCGTAAAGCCTTTTGGCTCCCCATTGTTCGGGTTTTCTTGTACTAGATTAAGATCCATGTACTATTATGCTTTGTATATATGTGTGTTCATGTTACATGTTTTACTCTAGCTTTTACATGTCAACTCTTTACTGTTTTATTTGAAAGGTTACCCTTTCCAAGGCGGGCGGTATGTTAAGGACTTTATAAACTTTTGCCGCCTCTCTTGCATTCTGAATTCATACTGTGCGCAGTAGACTGCCGGGCCGGCATCCGCTTCTAAAAACACTTACGTTTCATCTGTCAACGTGGCAGCATGCAAACTGGTCCGCTCTACGAAAGCTAATTCTTGTAAATGTTCAAATGTTCAATGTGTTTTTTATTGCTAATAAAGTAACATATTTCCGGCTTTCAACGAGTGTATTTATTCAGTGAAACCTACAATCATACAGTCCACAAATTCCAAGGCGAGCTGGCAATCAGGAATTTTCCAAATAACGGAAAACTGAGAAGGCTACAAACAGTGTCCATATGAGGAGCAATGAAATCAATTATGGCTTTGATGATTGTTTTAATAAGGGAATTTTCTTCAGAAGTACTCGTATTGTCTTGTTCGTGGTTTACAGTAGATCGTTGTGGTCCACGTACGGTGTTTGCAAAAGACATTGTGCTGTTAACATATGTCGTTCTCAGGTTTTTTGCTGCTGAAGTCGGTTGGACTGATGCTGTTTTTTGCACGCACATTTTGATAATAGTCGCATCCTTTGTAATTAGCAGGATGTTCTCCGCCACAGTTGACGCATTGCGGTTTAGTGTTCTTCAATTTAGGACATTCCTTGTAGTAGTGATTTCCTGTGCATTTGACGCAACGGGGGTCAAGCTTACAATTACGTGTATGCCCGTAGCGCTGGCATCTCAAACATTGAGGAATATCTTTGCTTTTATTTCTAGGTTCCACTATAATTATGCAATGATATAGGGTGGCCAAATTAAAAATACTTTTAGCTTCGGTGGTGTTAGTTAGGTTGACTGCACATAAAGGCATAGGTTTTTTGTCCTTGTTACGCATTCTTGTCACATTAAGCACTGGAAATTGCTTTTCCTTGAGTTCTTGTTTAATCTCTTCTTCGGTTACAGAACATGGAACGTGCCTAATTATTACTGATAACGGTGCATCTTTGGGATTTCTAAAAGAGTGATATTTGATGTAATTCTTGTTGTAAAACTCAGTAAGTAGGCGAAAATCTTCAATGGAAGATAAATTAATTTTAAGAAAATCGCCTTTAGTGGAAGTTGTGAATTCAGATTCTGTATTATTTTTAAGATCCTTGATAACCGCTTGGTAATTGGATGCATTATGCAAAAATATTGGTGGAATTTTGGCTTTTTCTTATGTCACAGTTTGAGTGGGAGGTTCTTTATCATTGTCGCTACTCTTTCCAGGAATATTGAAATTTGGTAGGTAATATTTGTTTTTACTGAGTAATTCAGCATTGGTGAATAAAAACTGTTTTTTGGGCTAAGTATTGGAGGAGAATTATTGCTCCTTTTCTTGCTGGCAGTATCTATGTCTTTGTTGCAAACAAATGGTTCGTGTTCCATATCGTCGATAGCACATTGACCGCATGCATTTTTATCGTCTGACATTTTCTGAGGTGTTTTAACACGGGAGCTCTCTTTCGAGAGCTCCTTTTTTGAAATTTGCTTCAGAGAAATATTGGTAATATATTTTAATTGTTATTTACCGCAAAGTTAATTACGTGAGTGTTCTTACTTGTTTCGTCGGAATAAATTATCTTTGTCCACTATAAACCGAGCACTGTGATAAAACACAACCGCACGGAATAAAGGCAAGTTTCGAATCCCAATAGCTTATCTAGCACATGTCGTGAACTAGTTTTTATATTCTAATTGAAAGCACTTTACTGTCCATATGATTTCACTTAATTTTACTAAGTTGTCT
>CALNHX010007015.1:0-79959 GCA_940337035.1 Agriotes lineatus | reverse complement strand
ATAGTTATACTGCTACTTAAGTAGTAGAATATGATTTCTATTTATGAATTACCAATCAATTCAGATACCTTTTCAAACTCCCTTTGAACCTTTGATAAGTTATACTTTGATAGTAGTTTGGTCTGACATACAATAAATTATATAACCGTCAAATAACTTTTAATAATTTGATATTATCTTTAAAATGTAAATAAAATTATATGATACTAAAATTAACCTACTAACCGAAACGGTGAATTTATAAATACAAATGCTGAAACACGTCGAGCACTCGAATCACCTATAATTTAGAAAAATAAGTATTTAAACTTTATTTCTAATTACAATATTTGTTATAATTAAATAGGGTTCTTTCTACGTAATATCGTACCAAACTCACTCACTCAAAATTATTCTTCTAACAGTTTATAGAATTTTTACTGACCTAAACATATGTTTCTTTGGTAACTGGTTGGTTAACAGTATTTTTATACTTTTGAAGATTTCCTCAGCAAACCCCTGGTTGTTCCAGTTTACCTCAAATCTCGTTGTAGCTCTCCGCAATTCTATTATTTCTAATAGACTTCCAATCCAGTACACAAGAACACACTTTATCACTGGCTTTACTTTATAAATTATATTCTATTATTTTTAATAGATAATACAATGTCAAACAAGTTTAAGAACCTTGACTTTTATATTCAAAATAATAATAATTGTGATGCTTTATCACGTTTGATTGCAGAGAAAGCTATTTTACTACTGCCAATTCAAGCTTTTATTATAAACTCACAATTAAGGGAATTCAACTATCAACGTGATTTTACGTGAATTATTTGCAATGTTATTTTTAATAATTGTTATTTCCAATAGAAACCCATTTGGTTTCCCTTATAACTGCTACCAGTCATTCATACAACTGTTCTATTCATGTACTGTATTAAACAACTGGATATTAAAAATTAAAATAAATCATACATGCACTTGCATGTTGCATTACAAAACGGATAGAGAGACATCATTTCGAGAACAACTTTTTCTGAATCAGAAGATACAAAAACCCCAAAAATTTCAAGTTCGACAATTTTCATGATTACTATGCCTACTTTCTTTTACGATGTAAAAAATCTGCAGATTAGGGCATGTTTTTAGCTTCATTTCAAAAGCACGGCATTTTATTGAACCAAATAAAAATTGGGAAACTTGGATTTTCAAATACTGAGATGATTAAAATTTGATTTAAGTACCCAAATTGTTTTCTGATTTTCGTAGAAATCTTTTGAACTTCACCAGTTAAAAATTCTAAGTATTTGTTTTAGCAGTATCAATTGCGATTAGTAATACATCTTAAGTACCTAAAGCTCATTGTAATTTTTAACAAAAATCTACAGAATGCTTTCGCAGAATTGTTTTCTACCCAGTTTGAAACTTAAACTTTTAGCCATTTAATTTGCTCAGATTTCCAATGATTCCAAACAGATTAAAACACTTACATCCTTATAGAAACTGATGCAATTGCACCCACATTAGACTTATCATATTGGACATCGTCCTGCTTCAAAACTGTGCAGGGGTTATTGTGCCTTCCAGCTAACGCCTGCGAAAAGTTTCATCATCTTACTATAGCCTGATGGGTGACGGACCGATAAACTGAAATAGTGCGAATTGTAAACACGACCGCATTTTTTAGGCAGTCAGGACCCATTGTGATATCGCAATCACTTCCTAAATGGCTAGCACAAAGCGCTCCCACTGTCTTCACTGGTGGTCGATAAGCATTCGGGGGCGATAACGGGGCGAAGGTTGCGCCTGGACCACTATATAACCGTCCCTCTTCCTGGTCTTTGGCATAGTCTTCTCGACGATACTTCCTTGCACTACCATGGCCAAGTTCGCAGTTCTCTTCGCAGTAGCAGTTGCTTTCAGCGTAAGTAGAATTTAAATTTAAAAAAAATTAGACTCTAATTAGCACCCGCAGGCTGTTTTGGGAGGCCCTGTTGAGCCCCAGCAGCAGCAGCAACTTCTTCAGCAGCAGCAACAGCAGCAAGTCGTCCAGGCCCAGCAATTAGTCAACCAGATCCAGCAAGTCAGCAATGGTGCCGCAATTGGTCTCCAAAGCGTTCAAGTCGACAGCATCCAGAGTAGGCTTTTGCTCGCATACCAGGCCAACGAGTACGGTTACTACGTCCAGAACGTGATCTACAATCTCCAGCAAGGCGTAAGTTGTGATTTTTCAATGGTTAGGATAGAATTCTATAGTAAATCTTTAGATCCAGAACTACCAAGTGCAACAACAGCAGCTCCTCCAACAACAAGGCGTCCAACAGCAAGGAGTGCAAGGGCAACAAGTATTGCAAGGGCAACAAGGACTGCAAGGCCAACAAGGACTGCAAGGCCAACAAGGACTACAAGGCCAACAAGGACAGCAACAAGGCCAACAGTATTTGCAACAATGGCAATACTTGCAACAGCTCCAGCAAGTGCTTAACAGTCTTGCCCAAAACGCTTACTCAGTCCAACAGGCCATAAATGGACAGAACAACCAACTCGTCTACTTGCAACAAGCCATCCAGCAAGGAAACGCTCAGCAAATCAACCTTCAGCAGATTAATCTCCAACAGGTCAACATCCAACAGCTCATCAACGTCCAAGCTAGCCAAATTGTGTATGTCCTGCAAGCTAACCTCCAAGGCGTCGCTGCCCAAGCCCAACAATTGGCCCAACTCGTCTTGCAGTACCAACGTAAGTCTTCCTTTTACTGTCGTTTCAAGTTAACATCCATGTTTTCGTCATGCAGAAGGCCAAAACTACCAATATTACATCAACTATGAAATCTTGGGTGCTCTTGGTCAGCTCTTAGCCGCCGTTCAAAGAGTCCAAATCCAAAACCAGGTTCAAACTAGAACTCCTCAAGAATACAGGACCCAGATCCAAGGTGTCAGCAACCAGATTGCCACCGCCATCCAGAACGTTAATACTGAAGACCAACAAACCGTCCAGAACCTCGTCCAGTATGCCCAACAACAAGCTCAAATCGTTGGCCTTATTATTAACAGGCTCCAAAGACAGGTTGGTGTGACTAGTAATTGCTCCCATTAAAAAAAACGTAACTGTATTGTATTTTCAGATCATTTTGAACAATCAAGGCGAGTCCGTTAGCGTTATCCAACAAGTCGCCAACAAGCTCATCGAAATTCGTTCCGCCCTCGAACAAGCCGTTAACTACCAAGGAACTGTCCAAGCCCAAGTCGTCGAACTGAGGAATCAACTCAGAATCAACGCCAGCGGTGCTGCTGCCCAAATCGAAAGACTTGTTGAACTCGTTCAAAGCAACCAGAGCAATCTAGGTTGGGTTTCTTTGTCATGTACTTAACAATCAACTAATTTCCACATTTTTAGATGGACAACAGCTAAACAGTCTTATAAGACTCGTCCTTGGTGATGCCTTGACAGCTGCTCGCAATTTGCAGTCTCAACTCCAAATCGCTTCCCAGAACAACCAAGCCGTTAGCAACTAAGGTTCCTGGCAACTTCAGCTCGTCAGAATTTGAAACAACCCGTCTTTCTTCATTTACATTTAGTTTTTTCATTAGTATTGATATAATGTAATTCAGTCTAACCTTAAATAAAGTCAGTCATGCTAACTGGTTTGTATTTTTGTTAGCTAGCAATTTTAGAGGGGTTTCGCTTATTGTATAAAAACTAAGTGGTCGTCGATAGTGACATGGTATATGGCAGATGTTGCTGACCATTTACTGTATTCCGGACTTATAAATAGCCCACAGACTTTCGAAGGAATTAAAATATGATAGATTCTTAGGAGAGTCTATGCAAGTTAGTTAATTTATTCTAAAATATTTCTCGATGACATTAAATTTGATGTGCGGCATGGGCAAAATCTTGTTGGAAAATGTCTTCCGCTAGTCATCTACAGCCCACCGGACATATTTTTTGGCCAACAGCAGTTTGTAATTTCTAATCTGGCCAGTAAAATTTGCTTCATCTGTGACATCTTTCATACTCTAACAGTTTTACACACTCTTGAGTCATGAAAATTCTAATGCAAACTTAGTTTCCCTGAAAAAACTATTATCTCAGCAGTCTTTCTCTTTCAGGTTGTTGTCTTTGCTTCTCTTCAACTGCCCCAACTTTCTTTTGTTTCAAAATTGTATTAGCTCTCCACAGATTGGAACCATATGCTTTAGCAATATTTTTCTGGTTCATCAAATATGTCCACCTAAGGTCACACTCCTCTCTCGCTTTCTTGGCATGATATTCAAGATAAAAGATTGCATTAGAATTTTTTTCATAACATATGAAGCTATAGCTACATGTAAAAACCTAAATCGTAGCTGCTATGTGTATCATAAAAATTTCATCATATTTCATACAAGTTGGCAGATTTATCATGGCTCAATGGGGAAACGGAAGTTTTCTGAGTGCTACTTGTTTAATATCATCGAATAATTACTTCCTTAACTTAATAAAATATCCTTTCGGGATGATGGACGAGGGTCATAACTGGCAACTCTGCAACATCAAACGATTGAGTATCGTTTGGTAGGTGGCTCCAACTATTGCAATGTTTTTGAGTAGGGTATGGCGTTAGTAGGTTTGCATCACGTGATCTTAAACAAGTAACACAAAATAACCTACAATAGGGTTTGGTTTCATCAGCGTGACGTCATTGCATTTTTTGTTAACGAGGAGATTTTCGCTGCTGATATTCACCACAGACTTCAATGTGTTTATGGAGATGTATACTATCACGGACAAATGTATTTGCCAGCCTGGTCTTTGCAAAACTTTCCGATAGATGTCGCTAGAGCGAAGTGTAGCACTATATCTACTGGCTCTGTGCTACACCAGAGCCAGTAGATATAGAGAGTACCGCCATTCTTTGATCCGTGAAAATGCCGCTATCGCCGCCATTTTTGTTCCCACCAGCAATGACTGAATGAGGTATGTCTAAAATTTTACTTGAAATTGGCAAGACTGTAAGTCTATGTCAAATTCGAGGTTAGCAGGTTATGTTTTGCGCCAGTTTGTGTCAAAAACTGACGCAAAAAACTAACTTGCTAACCTCGAATTTGACATAGACTTACAGTTTTGCCAATTTTAAGTAAAGTTTTGGATTGCCAACAAACGTCACGTTGACGGAATTGTGTTTACAAACCTCAAAGTGACGCATATGTCAGAGGAATAAACATGGCGGACGTGGCGGTACTCTCTATATCTACTGGCTCTGGTGTAGCATAGAGTCCCTGTATATAGTAAGAGTAGAGCAAACGCGGCAACAGCATTTCATTGGTTGGATCCCTTTTGGATCCCATTAGAATTTAAAAATTTAGTTGGCACGTGTGCTTTCGATTTTTTGAATTAGTGACATTAAAATTGTCAGATTTATTGCACTTTCGAAGTAAGTACATATTTAATTATCATGACCGGTTGTTGCGTGCCGGGGTGTAATAACCGTTTAGAAAATGGTATACATCCTGTAAGCATACTCAAAAATCCAGCAACAAAACAAATTTGGTTAAACAGCATCGACAGAGAAAATTATAAATCCTAACGACCAAGAATATGTGAAAATCATTTTGGAAAGAATTAGAGGGAATTTGGAATACCCTTTAGTTTTCATGTTAGGTAGGAAAACTAGTGTGATCTTAATTTTCTTTTTATTTCATTAATCCTTACTTTTAGGAGTTATTACAAGTAGATGGAAACAAGCCAGTATAAAATGTTAAGATCGAATCACTATTTGGAGTCCTACATTTAAATATTATTCAATCTATGTTTCTCGGGTCTAGATGTGAACAAAGAATTAATATAAAGTTGGCTTAATACCACTGTATTTACTAGTTAATAAATAAAAGTGCATTACATGGCATTAATAGTACTTTATGTAACTAGTCCTCAAAGCAAGGCTTTAGGGGACGAGTCGTAATGTTTCCGGACGAGGCGGAGCGAAGCGCAGCCGAGTCCGTAATATGAAGATGAGTCCTCTAAAGCCATTTGAGGACGTGTTGCATACAACGTTTTTTTGTATTTAGCTCTCCAAACATTATAATATGAAGTTTCAATTACCATTAACGCGGCATTATATTAGGAGGCCGCGCGAAAGTGTATTTTTCGCTCCCCAAACTGCTTACTTTGGAAACTGTCTAGGATCCTCAAAATGGCCATTTAGAGGCCTTGTACTTAAAGTCGTCATGGCAACTAATGTTTGAGTCCGCTAAAATGTTGCCATGACGACTTTAAGTACAAGGCCTCTAAATGGCAATTGTGAGGATCCTAGACAGTTTCCAAAGTAACCAGTTTGGGGAGCGAATACAAAAAAACACATTTAGTTTCAACTTCTTACCACAACTAAATACAAAATAATTTATAGTCAACTATAACCTATGACAGTTGTAACTAACTTCACGGGATGAATCCCTTCATTATATTAATGTAGTCGACTGTGAAATTGTGACTAACTTCGCTTCATGGATCCCTAAATGTCATCGTTTGCCCTACTCTTACTATATACAGTTACTCTAGTGTAGCATAGAGTAACTGTATAATAGGAGAGTAGAGCAAACGATGACATTTAGGGATCCATACTGTGAAGTTAGCCATAATGTTCATAGTCGACTAAATCAATTTAGTATTGTGGATTCGTGTTTGAGCTTGAGTGTTTATTTGATTATAGTTCTATTGAGATGAAATAATCGACATTTTGAATAGTTCAAATAATAATGTAGTTACAGATTTATTACTTATTTATATGCTTGTTTTGTTAACATCTGTTAGTATTATGTATATCGTAATTCCCGCCAAAGAACATGTGTATTTTGACACTGGGATTGCATTGCAAACAGAACGGAAATGGATAATATAAGAAAGGACGAACTTCCAAAGCAGCAAGTTCAGTGCCCTACAGATAAATAAATTGCAAAAAGTAATTTATTGCCAAATAAAAAACTACACTTAATTACATGCTTAGATAATTAGGTTTAATATTATTAGTTATTTAATTTTGAGGGCTGAAGACCTATATTGGTAGCTTGTTCAACAATTTTAAATAAATGTTAGCGAATACAGCTCCATTACTGCTATCTGCTGTGAAATAATAGACAACGGTTTGTTTCAATGTGCTTGAAATACCCCCTAAATGCAATATAAAATTAAAATTAAGCTAGTTTTTCCATCTAGCATGAATGCTAAAGCCTTGGAAGCTAAACTATTTTCATGATTTGGTAGTGTTACTTTTTTAATTCTATCTCATCTAAAGTTAGTATACAATCTTTTCAAATTTGGTGTTGCAATTAGAAAGTTTATTCTTGAATAATGTAAAGTCTGTTAGGATGCTGGACTGAAAATTTAAATGGCGGAGATGAAAATTTAGCGTGCGAATAGATGGAAAAGGTAGATCCATTAGATCATTGTACCCAGTTGTGCCACAGGAAAATGTTAATCTTAAAGACTTTTCCAAAGTTTCATTCGAACATTTGTTAAATTTTTTGGTTTGATTGTTAAAGATTGAATCTGATCATCAGTTAGCATTTTCTTTAAATGTATTTTCAATAAATAAATGTTTCGTTTTGCTTTATTTAAACGTTCGGTTAATTTCTTATTATTTTTTCGTAATTTATAATGTTGAACTAGCACAGACCCGTACCTACTTCTTTTTGTAACAAGGTTCAGGTTCAGGTGGTGAAATTTCTAAATGATTTTCAGTATTTGGATTTTACTTAACTGTGTTGGTCTTTTTTAGTATTTTACGATAACTTTTTGCAACTTCCCATTGATTTGTTGTACACATTTTCTTAGCCTTTGACAGCCGTAATCTTGTCGCCCAATATTTCTCAACCAAATTTTTTCCTCTCTAGATTGTTCGGGATACTAAGTAAATAAAATCCATTTTCAAAACGTCTTTTGCACTCACACACAAAACAGCCGGGTCATAACAAAATGAAATTCCTTTATGTTTCACTTTCGAAAATTGAGTTTTGAATAATTTTGACAAATTTAATGCGATTTAATGTCACTCTCTGATTTCAAAAATCCAACGCCCGCCGCGTACTTTTGAGCTCCAATGGGATCTTACGTTCCAGAATGGGATCCAACCAATCAAATACTCTTATCGCGTTTGCTTTACTCTCCTATTATACAGGTACTCTAGTGTAGCATACAGTGCCTTTATATAAAGGCACTGTAGTGTAGCATAGAGATCCTGTATATAAGGACTCTAGTGTAGCATTGCGTTGTGTTTATAAATTTTTACCGGTTTTTATCAAAGTTGGCAGAACTGTAGCAAATCCTTGAAATTCCTGCAGAGAAGCAGCGCGAAGTTTGAGTAGGCGTTGCGTCTCCGAATACTTCACTGCGTCGTTAAAAATTTTACATGTTATCAAGATAAGTGTATTTTCGGAGTAGCCTATATACCTATACGTATATATACCGAGTGTCCATTATTAAAGCCGAACATAGGTAATCAACACTGTGCATGCAATTTTTAGGCGTTTTGTCATTATTTCTATACTACAGAAGTAAATATTATTATTATTGGTATCACTTCATGCGAAATACCTTTATTTTTCCTTTGGTGTCATTAGCTTTCTTGTAACTTGAATTGACGAACAGGCGTCAGCACAAACCTTCAATGCAATGTTAAATTCCTCTGTTCGAGTTTGAGAACGGACACCCGGTATAAACGAAAGTCATAAACCTGATTAATCAAAGCAGAACTGTAACCACTGGTACTAGAAATAGGTGGAAGGTTCAATTTGTTACGTAAGATAGTGTCAAGAAGTGATTTTGAAATTCGACCCCAAAAGGGGTAAAATGTGTTTTTACGAATTCCTCAAGATCTCTTACCCACGATAAGATATGGACTTGGTGTTTACTAGCAAAGAGTTTCAATGCAATTCCTAGAAACGAATTTCAGGATTTTTCCCTAATCAACCCATAAAGGTGCGAATCTGCATTCGGGGTGAATTATAGAACCCATTGTATCTCCTGTGTTTGTTGATTTAGAGCATTTGTTTTTGACATAGATAGTATTTTTTAAATCTTTCGATATGCGTTAAGGATTTTTTTTAAATTTCTCCCATAAAAGGGTAAAATGAAAAAAAGTAGGGGGTTAAAATTATCAATTTTTTTTCGCTGTAGGTCTGTTTCAGAATGAAATGGGGTAAGAAAGATATTTCTAAATTTCATCCCTAATAATAATAATAATAATAAAGGACTATTGTCACACAAGCAACTTAAAATAAATACATAATAACACAAAATAAAGATTGTTTTAAGGCTTTAAAGATGTCTTCAAATTTGAACTGTATCAACGTTGAAACTAATTATAATTACAAATTATTTAATGAATTTAAGAAATAGAGTCTCCCACATGTAAGGTGCATGTGAAAATTGAATGACCAGCACAATTTATTAGTAATTTGTATTAACCTAATCCTCCAAAGCGGTGTGTAAAATATGTCCACAGTAAATTGCTAACAGATTTTCTATTTTTTGCAGTTGATCTAATTATATTTCCCTTAAAAAACACTAATATTGCACCTGGTTTTTAAACGTCAAAATGGAGTACCTATTTTAACAATTTTCCATTTACAAATATATTAAATTAATTAAATGAGAAGCCATTGATAAGATAAATAAAATAAATCAGCTCTCACATACTTTTCAACTTTTCACCTTGATATATTTAAACATGGAGCATCAGATGTGGCTTCATTGTTTTACTTTGAGAATATATCGTTAGTTGGACCTTTTAACTTAACACTAGATACTTTTTCAAAATACCCAGAGATTTTTTACTATTCTTCTCAATTAGCAATGTTCTTAATTGGAAAAATGAGGAAAAATGGTACAAACTTTATAACTGAAACAACACTTTTAATTGCAAGATTTTAATATGTTATTATTTTTTAACCATGTAGATGGAAGAAGACACAAAAGTGTTGACATATATTTCTACAATTGCATTTTTAATCAATTCTTTCATTTCAAGATGGAATTTTCAACAAATATTTGTATGTTTGTATGTCCAAAAAGCCTGGTCACTTCCGACGAAGCGACGTAGATACCTACTTGATATTTTATACAATTATAGGATTTAGAGGCACAATAGAAGAAAAAAAAATTAAAATGTTACCTTTAAGACCGCCTAGGGGTCAAAAATTATAGTATTCATGTAGAAACTTGCTGCAGTTATAAGTTTCAAGATTTAAATAAAGAAAGAAATTGGAAAATCACAAAATCATCCCCCAACTTCTTAGGGGATAAAAGTTGAAGTAAGGAAGTAAAATTACGTTTATTACAGTTTATAAGTTTTGAAATTTTAACAGAAGAAAACAAATGAACTCGAAATTGCTAAAATTATCCCCCACCCCCTTGGGATACAAAATTCATTTACGTCAGATAAGGAAAATACCTCAGTGTTTGTTTATAAAAAACATAATACCCAGTGCTAAGAACGGGATTCTCTGATAGTTGATAATAAAATTGGAGTTGAAGCCCATATTATCAGAACTGCTTGTGGTATCAACTTGCAATCCTAATCCGAGCTAATGAGTCAGCTCAAGAATGTTGGCTAAATACCTTCAAATAAGTTAGAAAGTTCACAAAATCTTACTTTTTTGTAAAATGTATTGAGTAACTTTTAAATGTTTAATTAAATTGTTGCAGAGTAACAATGGCAAAATACACCATCTAAATCGTTGTACGTTACATAAAAAGTCAAATTTGTAGTATTCAACATCATAATATATGACGTAATTTACTTTCCAAGTGTGTCTCAATATTAATTTGAAATTGTAATGTTCAGTGATTGGCAAATTGAAATTATTATTTTCATTAAAATTACAATAATACCGAAATAGTATATTGTATGTCAAGAGCTGAAAGTGCATTCTTGCCGCTTGCGCATGAATATTGCTGGTTGAGGAGAAGCCGAAACCAGCAATCATGCAAAAGCGGCAAGCACACTTTTAGCTCGAAACATACATACTATTTTTTCGACGACTGAGCATATTATTAAAGGAAAATATCAAATTTCATTTTATCACAAAAATTAATTGACAATCAAATTAACATTACTCGCGCAGTCTATGACATGCGACGCGATTATTTCCACTAATGACGGGCGTTGTCAAAGAAACATTCGGACGTGGCTACCTATTTTGTTCACGCGGAAACCCAAAACGCTCGGCGAGCGGCAAAATGCTGAAAACGCACGCTCAACGGCGAATGTCAACTTTCTGTTGTCAAATGACAGTTAGAAAAATCTACTTTCGATGTCAGTCGTCGAAAATAGTATATTAAAGTATGAGTGGATAACAAAGTCTTTAAAACACGCGCGAGTTTTCCAGCACGACGGCGTAGCCGGAGTGCTCGAAATAGAGCAAGTGTTTTAAAGACCAGTTATCCACGAATACTGTACGCTATTTTTTGTTATACCTCCAATACTGGAAATAAATTACGCACTAAAAACTTAGAAATAATTTTTGTCGTGATAAATCGAAAGGGCATAATAATATTGCTACTATAGTTACGAGAATTATTTACGTTTTTGTCGCGTCCATGTCCGTTGTTGCATTCAGTCGTTTCCTTGACATCCTTTAAAGCTCGGCGAGATTTAATCGCCTGTATTCGCACGCTCAAGCGTGCTTTAAACGGCGATTCTGATGCAGGTATAATAAAAAATACGTATTGAGTTATTTCTTTATATTTTTTTGCTAAACTTAAAAGCGTTCGTTTGCCCAACACCAACTCAAATTTCGCGATATTTTCTGTATGATAATAATTTGAGATACCGGCTATGGATTTGTAGCAGTACTACCAACTTCTACGTTAACCCTCCAGTACCCGTACAAAATTCAAAGACATCAGTACCCGCACCGGTCTCGCAGTCCGACACCCCTCTGCCACCTTCATAAAAATAATAAGATATCTTATGGCATTAGTTTCTTGTTCACTAACGTCTTCCTAATCAGATATTTTCTGTTCAGTGTCACTGTTCATTTCCCTAGTTTCCAATAAATTATCTTCGTCAGACGATCGCACATCATCATAAAACGCGTTGTCGACATCCTCCTCCGCTATTATATCTCGCATCGTCTGTTCTAGTCGCGCCTGTTTTTTCTCATAAAATCTGCCATGACTATAATAATGTTTTAGTGTAACACTGTTACTAAAAATGCAAAAAATACTTACTTCTTTTCACATTGGTCGTATATCAAAGGTAAAAATAAAAACAACTCGGGTGCCCGCTTCGGTCTCTGAAACCGAAATTATAAATAACTTTTAAACCACTGCACGCACGAACTCAAAACTGCATACGGATCTTCAATGGCAATATATAGGAAGGTAGTGAAATGGACGGTAAACTAACGCTAGCACATTAAGTAATATAATGCATCATGTGTTTGCTCGGTCTCACAGACCGTACACGGGTACTGAAGGGTTAAACAGTTAAAATGTTTAAAAGTTGTGCTTGGCAACCGCTTAAGCTGTTCAGTAAAGCGGGTTGTCTATGCAAAAATTTCCAAGAAGCAGACTGGCAAATACATTTGTCCGTGATAGTACATGTACATGGGCGCTAGTTGTGTTAGAAGTTAGACGATGGGTAAAGCATGTAACAGGGCACAATGCAGTTCAGTAGATGATTAGAAGCTTAGGTTTTAGGAAAACTTGTGCCCGCTGAGTACCGCGTTTACTAAATCGCTTTACCTTGGATATGAAATCGTTATTTATGTGCTAAGAGCAATATAAAGATGTTCATGTCCGCTCGAAGATGACAAGTTTGCAAGCCGAGGGTTCTGGCCTGATGGTTTCAAAGTCGTGCGAGGGTATGAACATTAAGTAATGCCCATGGTGTGTATAAAATTGTATGTCTAAGTGGTTCTTAATAACCTGAATAATAAATTAGAAAGCTTATATTAGATGATCAACTATTGGTGTGAACGCATTGACGCATCGTTTCTGACCATTCACGTAGCATAGTAAATCATAATACCTGCCAGGGTATTATGTACCCCATAATATTTCTTGTCTTCCAGTTATTAAGAAATAATAATGTACTAGTATGACATAAAATATTTTAGAGAGAACCAAAAGCTGTTTTTGTCTTGATTAAGACAGAATAAAAGAAAATACGAAAGGAGAGATATTGACAAAAGAAAAGAAAATAATCAATAAATGGTAAAATGTACCACAACTAGGAGAAACAAAAGAAAAAACAAAAGAGCAGACACAAATACATAGCAAAGAGGCAAGAGTGAATAAAAAGAAGAACAAGAAGCGGCAATCAAGTGGTAAAGAAAAACAGAGCTGTAGAACATGACAAAATAAAGATAGAAATTTTAATATAAAAGGCGACAACAGATGCTGCGAGAACCACAGAGGAGTGTCTTTTCTCAGAGAGCAACAATCAAAGTAGTTGCAGATACACAAAGTGGCTCCAGACCAGTAGTAAGAAAAAGACAGGACTCTATCTTTGGTTTAAAGCAGATACTATACTTCATTTACCGAATCGAAAGAGTAAATTCTGCAACCCAAGATACAAATGTCGCCAGAAAATTTGAACCAGATATACATTGCCTATTTGTTGTCTTTATGCATAATCAATTTGTTATGTTATTAATATGAATAATAAGAAATAAGGCTCCGATTTGGTCACGTTTTTAGGGGGTGAATTTATTCTCAGATTACAATCAGCAGAGTTGATGTAGATGTTATTACCAAATATAATGAGCGTTAACAAGTATTTGAATTACAACAAATATACTCAGATAAGTCGAGAACGTATAAACTCAAATATTTTCAGCAAGCAATAGTACAATATATAAAATATAAAAGGTAGCAGTAATGAAATCAAACACATAAAGGACATAGACGGTGCATTGAATTTATTAGGAAAACGTAGCATATAATAGCCAGTATAACAAGTTTTAAAGGCATCACTTACTCCGACTGTGCATCCCCAATGAGCATTAGTAACTAACACAATTAAATAAGTAATTAAAGGTCAAACCAGTAAAATGTAATTTACATACTAAGAACTAATTTCTCTACATTAATGCACCTACAGTACGAATATTATTAAACTAGTGCTCATTAGGGCGTAAGTTACTTAACTGAGAGGTCGGACTTCTGCACTGGTTAATTAAATAGCCTCCAAACGCGCTCTTACTTCTATGTGGCCGCAGGTTGAGGGTGCTGGCAGAGATTATCAGCGGATTACTTAGGCGATGTGGCCCAAAATCAAATGATGCTCCCAGAAGCAGGAGAAAATGCCCGCCTTTTCAAAGTAGGCAAAATCGATGGAGTTTCAAAACTCCCAGTGGATGTGATGCTTTAGATCGTGAATCATAGGAGTCCTAAGAATCTCAGACTGGTCGTTCCATTGCTCAAAGATTTCAAGAATATAAAAGCGATTGCAAACATAAACAGCCTTCGCCGGGAAGATGCTGAGTTTGAATTAGTTTTTTTCTTCTGCCGAGATACGCAACCTAGCCGGCAGGGAGGGAAGCCTCCACTATTGATGGCAGACTTTCTGGTATTCGAGGCCGATTTCTGCAACGAGCAATGTCACAGGACCAACACTGCATCATTACCACTGTCAACGCACCCGCTTTCCAGGCGAAACATCCCCAAGCTGAAGAAAAAGTGTTTCTCAGCAACGCTCATCGGCGACACGTAGAACTTTTCTGAGGAATTCCGTAACATTCGATGACTTGGTGATTTCTCATTTTTTAAGTACCTATTATATGCACTTAGGTAAGCCAGTATTATCCATATGACATATATTTTTGTTTTGTACCCCAAATTTATTATGTATCAAGTCGACAGGGGTAGTGCTCTAAACGGTAGTAGGTTAGTGCTATTAATAATAAGGGACCTCGGAAGGCGAGCGGCGATTGCCGTTGCAGCCGAGGTCACAGTGAATATCGTGATCGCTCGAACCGGAGCGGTTGAGAGTTCAACTCCCGGTGCGGGCGGTCTAGATTTTCACTTAATTAAGGCTAAGGTTTAAGTGACGCCCGCGCCCCCTGAAGTAGTGCGTAAGCGGTTCCGGGGGGCAACCGTAGTCGGTAGGGGAAAATAAAAAAAAGTTCTATTAATAATGGTTTTTGTAAATTTTACCGAAATAAACTTTGAAAATTTAATTAAATTATAGCTCAACCTTGCTGTAATCATTTTTTTCTTCTAGATTTTTTTCGTTGTTTTGGATCAATTGGCCCAACTCCCTTTTTGTTTTAAAATCTTATTTACTTCCCGTAGAGTGGAGAAAGAGGCTTTAGGGACGTGTCTCTGATTCATCGAATGTGCCCACAATATTTTATCGTTCTCTCAGTATGACATCCCCGATGAAAGTCGTGCTCATAGAGACAGATTGAAGTAGAGCTAATGGTTTACATAATATAAGCAGTTAACAGGATAATATTGTCACATGTAAAAATCGAAAACCGTAGCTGTGCTGGAAAGCAGAAAGTGTCATCACATTTTACACAAATTAGCAGATTTATCATGGCTCAGTGTAAAAAACAAAAGGTTGCTACTTGCTTCTATCACAGAATAATTACTGAAAAGTATCTTTCTCAACTATATAATAAAATCTCCTAGAGATGAGATACGTGGGTCAGGCCCCAACACACTATATTTAAAAAATATTTTTACTTATCAATGACATACTATATTTTATTAATTGTTTATTTTGTAAATAACTTCACACTACATTTATTTATGTTTACAACAGTAGCAATATTCATGCTAAGCTTGGCTCCACGTCTTGTTACCAAACTACTTACTACCCACCTTAATATATGCTACATATACCAGATTGAGCAGAGAAATAAAACTAGTATTAAAAAGAGCAGAAAAACAAAGACCTACTGAGATGCAAAATGTGCAGAAATAAATTAATACATTGTTGGTGCATTTAGAAAAAAAGTGTAACATAGAATAAAATCTATCAGATAAGAAAAAGATCTGTAAAGGGTTGTAATTGGAACTTTCTTCGCAAATGAAGGTTTTGAAGCAAAAATATCTAAAAGTATAAAAGTAGTATGTTGGTGGCACTGTAAGTCTATGTCAAATTCGAGGTTAGCAGGTTATGTTTTGCGTCAGTCTGTGTCAAAGCTGACGCAAAACCTAACCTGATAACCTCAAATTTGACATATACTTACAGTGCCACCAACATATTATTCATACGTATGAATGTCCACAGCCCGCTGAGGATCAGTATTTTTTGGATCTCTCGATATTTAACTAACAGTTTTTGAGCTAAAGCAAAACTAGACAGAATTTTATTTTTTAAGGTGCTCACCTTGTATATGTTTGACCAAAATTATATTCGGTTTTGAGCCAGATAGGCATATAATTCGCATGAAAGATAACATCTTTGTCTAAGAAATAGTTTTTCAGCTTTAACGCTAACACACAGACGGATAGACAAACGGCCAGACAGACTGACAGACGAACCGACGGGCAGGCTCTGTGCGCCTGCAGAGACGCCTGCAGACGAAATTTAAAAAAATGTTTTTCGTCATCTGAAAGGTGAAGATCCGAAGAAATCTTGGAAGGTAATTTTTTCACCACTACAATACTTTCTTCTTCGTATCGACGAGGTAAGTAAAAATTATAACAATTGCTGAATGGGTTAAGTACTGTTTCACACTCTTGACGAAAAATAGGGAAATACAAACATATATCATACGACTGTAAGAAGATGCAAGAAAATGTGGAAGAAATAACAAAATAAGAAGTAAGACAAAGAATGCGTCTACATTCTCAGGTAGTTTAATAGTAGAGGCATCACTGAGAACACCTGAGAAGTATACATTCTAATTATTACTCTACTGGAATTCAACGTTCGTCGCTTAAGGTGAGTGATTTAAGCCAGATTCTGTTATTTACAAGTTATTTTCTATTGTTCTGTTGGTCGGTTGAACTACTTTCAGACTTTCAGCATACATGTGTGGTTTAATTATTGTTAGTATAAAGGTGTGGTAGAAACAGCTGTCCGTTTTATTGTTTAGTACTTAATTTTAGTAGTAGGTTTTTCACTTTTTTGAAAAATCCGGAAAGGCAAACACGCCTAAACCAGAAGAGTAGAAGAAGAAGAAGAAGTAGAACTAATACTTTAGGAGTTTTCGAGATTTTGAAAAGCTGAAAACAGAAAAACATTCAGCAAGAGTTGCAAATCGCTTCAATTAAACGTGTGGGGTGAATTGTTAAATGATCAACTGGTACGCCTGATCTTCTCTTTATTTGAATAAAATATTCCTCTTTTTAGTTTGTCCCCACTCTGTTAAACCGTCAAAACACCGAACAATTTTTAAAATTTTTATCATCAAGATCATTCGGAATTCCTAGAGCAGAAATTAATTTTTACTGAATCTCTGAATAACACATGCGATTAAAACTTTTTGTCGCCTCATTCGCCCTATTGTCATGCGATTCGTTGTTGCGTTACCTAAAGTCTTTGGTCTAAAAATCACCACTTGATAATTCGAATGAGTTGCTAGACCAGGGTTTTCAAAAAGCTTGAGTAATAACACCGGAGATTGTACAAAACTCCGTTCGAGTGCTACTACGATGTCTAAATGCATGCTTAGTTGGAAAGGGCAGACAGTTAAGAAAAATATTAATTTTAACTGGATGAGTATTGTAAGGCGGTATTTTGTTCCGCCCTTTCGTTATTTTAATTTGTATAGTCAGCCATAATACCAGAAGTGGTATGATGATCACCGATTACTAATCATGTCTCGAGTGTGAATACAATGCATTGAGAAACTGTTAATGGGTTAGGTTGGCACTGTTAATGTTGGTTACCCTGCTGTCAATTTTAAGTCTATATCAAATTCGAGGTTAGCAGGTTAGGTTTTCCGTCAGTTTTGACAGAAACTGACACAAAACCTAACCTGCTAACCTGGAATTTGGCATAGACTTAAAATTGACATTTTCACACTTTTGCGTGCAACAGACCACAATAAGGTGATACGAATTTTTGTTTTGTATCATTGCTGTGGTGCACGTGTATCCAAGGGTTTTTATGTTTCCAATTGGTTTAAAAAGGCTCAGGTGATTAATAAATTGTATTCTTGTAAAATTACTAGCTAGCTCAGACTTGTTTGTTATGTCAGGTGTGGCTATGGTAAAGTCAACACAGCTTTGCTCCAAGCTCGTATCGTTCACATATTTAGTTCTGCAAATAAATTTCCAACCCGGCTAGGAATAAAAGCCAAGACTGCTTACATAAAAGTACTCTATATGATGGTTTACATACATACAAATAAAAGAAATACGAAACAACAATACGCAAATAATATACGCTGTAAATAATAAAGATTAATATTTAGTTGAATGCTACTGGCTAAAACTAAATTCTGCTCGCTTCTACAATTTGGCATTAACATATTCTACTTACGCAAGTTAAATTTGGGTTTGCAGTGCTATGAGCTAAATTCTACGTGCAATTACAATTTGCACAAAATATAGCAAAATGTTGAACGCGAAAATGTCTTTCACGCTCTTCGACAAATTCACTTTAATCCGGCCCTGCGTATCCGTAACTGCTTGCAAGTATTTGATGCATTAAAATATGACTCAATAATGTGCTCTGCTCAAAGTGTAATGCCAGTCGGCACTAGATTGTGGATTTGATAAAATCCATTGGTCGTAAATGAACTAACCGGGTTTTACCTTTGCTGTCAGTGAAAACCTAGATCTAGCCCCTAAAGTTGGGCTTTTGGTGGTGTCGCTGTTCAAATTTACACCTCTCACGCTCTGGGATTTCACCTTGAACTCGTCGAAGAGGCTTCCTGCTGAGAGTTATATGAACCACGGGGATGCTTCCCAAGGCTGTCCGACACTTTTGGAGCTCGGATATCACTTTCACAATTCAACTATAAGAAGTGTCCAGCCTTTTGCAAAAGTTTGCGAACGGTTGTTTACAGGTCTATTTTGTAGCTACAGCCGAGGTCACTTGTGCTTATTCGTGCTGCACTATTGGGATTCACATTGAGAGCGATTTCAAATACATAATGAGATCCGAATCTACTTAATACAGCATTAAAGTTGCAGGTCAGCTTTACGCTAGCGGTTTAAATATTAAAAAACTCCAATTAGGCCCGTTACAATATACATTTAAAATTTAAATCGGAAACTACTTTTAGGTTTATAAAAACATTATAACTGGAATATTTTCTTTAGTTTTTGTTGTATAGTACTGCCCTACAGTCCGTGTGAACGAATTTTGAACCACTCTGTATGTCTGTTGATGATTCTTATATAAGGTCAGCACGAGTCAATTTCTAGATGTATTGCAACGGGAACTTTCCCTAGCTACGAATTTAGGTAAACAAAGCAAAAGAGATCTCGTTGCTATAAAAAGGGCAAAATAAGTAGAAACGTAGAGGGTCTATTCTGCACGTTACAATTTGACGCAGCAACGTGGGACACTAGTTGATACGGTAGGTAAATTGGATTACATACAATATAAAATATGCGACGAGAAACTCAACCGAAGTGTCTGAAACATCACGTTTGAACATATATTTTGACAAAATTAAATATTTAGTGATAAATGGAGGGGATTAAGATGTAGAAATAAATAGAAAAGTGGGAAAACTGTATGACCAGTACACATACTTCAAGACTATTAATTATAGCAGTATAGTAATCTACCCAACGCAAAAAAAAATTAGTGTATTGGTCGAAGGAATTAAATAAAAACGTTCAAAACAGAATGTACGAACTGATAGTTTAAAAAATCTTGTTGTGTGGAGCAAAAACATGGCATTTAACAAAAGCTATGAACAAAGACTAACAGTCGTGAAAATGAAATTTTTATGGAGAAGCTACAGTGTTGTCCTATGTCTTGTCTCTGTTTTTTACATTGTCCATGATTTTTTAAATATATTTTCATGCCATTTATCTTAATTCGTTGTTTTTCAATTATTATTGTTCAACTTTCTGAGCTGTAGATAAGCAACCGCATAGCTAGTTTTTTATATATCTGTACCTTAGTCTCTTTTGGTATTTCTTTCTTGGCCAGTATATTGTATTTAAAACCATTGTAGCAAAGCATTTTGCAATTTGGGGATTTTCGAATTTGTGGTGCTCGGATTGTGCTGGCTGGCAGGTCTGTGTGGTAGCCTTCCAATTTTCTACCGCCTTTAGTACCAAATTTGGGCATAGTTGTAACAACTGTTCTTATAGATTTTTAGGAAAGCTTCCACTTGTTTCGAATCTGCTTATATTTTTGCAATAAAGTATATATACTCTACTACGGTCGTATTATTGCCCAAGGTGTTGTCACGACCCACTGTTTCATCTTTAAATAATAGTCTTTCTTCGTATACTTTTTCATCTCGTGTGGATGTTGAGCACGTATAATTCAATCACAACGTGTCCACCTCCAGCAGGCTATGTTAGGGTGACATTTTTGTTGCAACGCATGCGAAATAACTAGACATGGCAAAATGGGGTTGTGTTGTTTTCAATTTGTGGTTATGATTTTCGGCATTTTGACATCAAAATTGCGCCAATAAAGCAGTTGTAAAAAAATGTCATAGTTTTTTTATGTCTCAGCTTGACTTCTATCATAATGTATGCATGCAACCTTATAAACACATATAGGTACCTACTGCCTACTGGAAGGAAGAAACGTTGTGAACTGATTATACAGGGTGATTTTAAAATGTTTCGCCAAACTTTGAGGTATTATTCTACACACCAAGGCAAGTAAAAAAGTCCATATAAACATGTGTCCGAAAATTGCACGTTTTTGAGTTATGAGCAATTTTTGAATTTGAGAAATAAATCGTAAACTATTAAAAAATATTAAGGGGCTGGAATACTTGCTGTCAAAATCAAACAGTTAGGCGTTGTATCAAAATGTACACAAATGCAGAATTAGCAGACATGCATTTTATGTATGGTTGAGCCCATGGAAATACCAGAGAGGCACGTCGTTTGTATGAAGAGCGGTTTCCCAACCGAAGAAATCCAGAAAGGAGTATGTTGAGCAGCACCTATCGCAAGTTTTTGGCGAGCAGTGGATAGGCTGAAGTGGGCTTATTCCATTGCCGCCACGCTCCCCAGACCTTAATTCGTTAGACTTCTTCCTTTGGGGATATTTAAAAAGTCTCGTGTACACCACCCCTGTCAAACTGTTAGAGGAATGCCAGACGTTTTCGAAAGAGTAAGACGGTCATTAAGGCGGCGATTAGACGTCTATGGGAGATGGGTGGTGGACATATCGATCATCTACTCTGAAGAAGGTTTGATTTCCCAAATTCAAAAATTGCTCGTAACTCGGAAACGCGTGATTTTCGGACACATGTTTATATGGACTTTTTTACTTGCCTTGGTGTGTAGAATAATACTTCAAAGTTTGGCGAAACAATTTAAAATCACCCTGTATATTTAAAATTTACGACTTATTCTAATGTTTCTTCACCTAATTTTAATGTAATCTCTTCTTCTTTTTTACCCATGGCTATTTGTTTCGTTTTGTTGGTGTTATAATATCTATTGATATGATTTTTCTAAGAGTATGTGAATGAATTTTTTGAACTTAAATTTTGTTTCTTAAACGTCAGATTTACTTAACCTCAAATATTGATGGTTGTATACTTTTTTGTTTTATTAAATTGCTCGGTGTGTTAATTATGTTTCATTAATTGTTTTTTATGCTAGCCTAGTAATATTTTTTGAATATGAAACATTTCATTCAGGTTGGGACATCCATTTCATGTTTTAAACAAATACAATTTGTAACGACTCTTTCTGTTTAAAATTAAAATTGCCAGTGATATAGTTTTTTACTTCCTTTTACGATAAAGGAAATATTGGATTCAGCCCAAAAATTAGAAATTGAGTTTCCAACAGATCTTCACATTTTAGAGTCCCCTAAATCCAAAAACATATTTTCGTTCATTGGTCTGTGTGTGTGTTTCTGTGTGTCTGGGTGTCGGTCTGTGTGTCTGTGAACAGAATATCTCAAAAACTAAAAAAGGTATGGAGTTGAAACTTCATATATAAGTTTTGTATACTATGTAGATGAGACAGCAGGTTTTTGAAAAAAATTGCATAACCGCAAGTATGGTGTTTACTCTTGCGATTTTTCAGTTTTTTTCGATTTTTTCAGAAACGGCTTTAACGATTTTTTCAAATTTTACATCTCTGCTACATTTTTAATGTGTATTGATGTGAGATAGGTGATTTTCCAGTTGAATACTTTTAAAATGTAGTTCTTTTGTATTTTTATATTTCTTTTTATTAACTTCTATTTTATATAGAACAGCCGGTATATTATTACACATTTGAATTCAGCTTAAAAGTTTAAAGAAAATTTGTCTCTTCAATTAACGCTCTATTTTGTACCGTTTTTGTAGAATTTAGAATTTTTGAAAAAAATTGACCAATGCTTAAAAATTAAAAATCAAATTTTTGGGTAATTATAAGATCGCTGTAAAGAAAGTTTTGTGAGTGTATCACACCAGATTTTTTTTAGTACGAATTTTTAGGAACAGGTCAATTAACCGCAGAAGTATTAATTATCAATTACTTTCAGGTATATTCAGATATTATTAGTAAGATGAGTTGATTTATTTTTAATTGATCTTGCTTTTCAGATGATTTTTAAACCTGTCTTTAACATACAACATTATCTTAACATTTTCTGACATTTTCCGTTATTTAGAAGATCTCAAAACAGCTAAAGGGTGAGCAATTTTGCAGATTTACAGCAAATTTGTTCCGTTATGTGCACCAACATCGAGAATGCTGACACTCCCATTAAGTTTCAATGCAATTTAAATTAATAGAGCAAAGCAAAAATGTGTGCATCTCTACTGATTATGGGAAATACACTGTTTACTGTATAATTTAGACGTTTCTAATATTAATTTGATATATTAAAAAAACTAACTTATTGCATATTACAACTCAAATCTTTACTACAACCAATATCACAATTTATGTTCACTCCTAAACAAGTCTATGTCACTTCCGATTCCAAATGAAGCACTTCTTAAAAACAATTACAAATCTTGAAAACCATGTTCACTTCTCCAGATTAAAATTCTCAGCAAGAGCTGCATCCATGTTCATGTTTGTTTCTAACGGATCGATCCAAATTACCGTCAAAGTAATACGACTTAAAATTTTACATCCTAGAAAGTGTCAAACATGACCTGTCAGCAGTTACTATAGTTGTCAGCTTCCTACATCGAGCTGCTATCTTGCATGATGAACTACTTGCCTTCTTCCAAGTGCCGATATCTATCCATTTCAATGTCAAACCTTTTGTCATAATCTCGTTTTCTGAATTGCAGTGGGCGTTATGAATGGTCTTCTTACAGATCGTTCGGCTGTGTCGTCGAACCTCCTACCTGGTTATGAGAACGAACAGTAAATAATGTAGCTCATTAACACTTTTCAATAAAAAGAAAGTCTAGCTTCCCCTTCTTTTAATACAAATATTAAGTTACTATTACTTTCCAAAGCACATAACTCTGGCATAATACTTTCTAGCTAGGTGACTTCTGATAGTTCAGTGTTTCTTGAATCTTTGCTATCAAAACCATATCTTCTACGTAACATAACTCCAGCATTTGTCTTTAGCTTCTTTTGTCGCTCTTTGTCATCTAGTATCAGTGTAAGCAGTACGGGTCTCAGTCAGTATACAGATCGTGCTTAGGTATTTTGTCAACTATGTCTTCTTTATTATAGAATTTTCACTTATAATACCATGAGTAGTCAACGTTATGTCGACTATTTTTGCGGTGGTGTCACGAATGTCTATTGCGCTTTGATACAATTAGGACGAGTGCGCTAGCACGAGTCCTAATCTCAAGCGCAATGGACATGAGTAGCGATACCAGGTTGATGGAAGAAGAATAAAGAATACGCAGATGGGAAATAGATAAGTTGGTGGAAAAACTAGAAATAATAGAAAATAAAATAAAGTTTATGGAAAGAAAGAAACCAAAAAATAAATTAATCATTACAGGAATCAAAGTAGACACTCAGGATAAGAATTAATTAAAATAAAAAACAAACTTAAAATTACAAGTTCAAATTAGAACTGAATATAAAGTTGCGGAGAAGCAATGTATAATATAGTTAAAAAATGTGAACGATAAAATGGAATTGTTAAGGAATAAAGCACAGCTAAGACAAATATCAACATAGACAGCGTTCTAGAAAGTGATTTAACTTATTTGAAATACAAAATTAAGATAGTCCAAAACAAGAATGAGAGAAAGGTGCTTAGGTAGTAATGATGTATCAGAAGAGATAGTTAATAGAAGAGTTAGAAATAGGGCGTAAACGGAAAAAAAATGATAAAATGAGAAGAAATGACAAACCCATTGAAAAAACGAAGTAAAAGATAAACCGAACAGTACAATGGCAACACAGCAGGTAATGGAAACAGGGAATAACGAATTAAGAGAATAAAACGAAATACAGAGTAGAGGAAAATCAGGGTGCAGAATAGAAGAGCTACATGGAATGTAAAAACTTTGACTGGCAAGGAAGAGGAAATCACTGAAGAATTAGAAAGGACAAAGTTCGATTACATAGGTACAACAGAAACGCAGAGAAAGAAAAATAGAGTTTAAAACCTGAGTGATACAAGATGTAGTGATCAAAAGTACATTTTGAATAAAATTCAAGTTTTAAACTGTTTCTTAACAAGCCAATTACTGATTTTTTTTGTTAAAATTACAGAAATTTAAAGATGTTTAAGCAATGTATATTTTTAGAAATCAAGATATGTAAGAATATTAGTTTCTGATACTCCTGTATATTAATAATTCTAATATTCCTATTGCGCCAATTCGGCTAGTTCATTTTAAAATACGTATGAATATATTCATGTTTTAAAACCAAAGCGTGCAAAATAGGCATTTCAGTATTTTTGTCATATGCAGTGTCTGAGTTACAAATTGATTTTTTTTCTGTAATTTTGACGAGGCTCGTAGTTTAGAATTTCCGACAAAATTTCGTGCATTCCATTTTCTGAAATTAAGTTAAACTCTAAATAATTTGATTAGATGTTCGATTGCCAAAGTTGTTCAACTTAGATTATCAAAAGTAGACCAAATGCCGACCTTTGTCACGCCCGCGGCTATTATTAAACACGCGAATTTTTTGCTACGGCTTGCTACAAACTAGCATACTTGCGGACGCCCTCATTGTCTTTGCTGGTGGTTGATAACGATTTTTAGGACAACAACAGATCGAAGTTTGCGCCGGGACCGCTATATAAGCGTCCTCTTCGTGATCTTCGGCATAGTCTTCTCGACGATCCTTCACTGCAGTACCATGGCCAAGCCCGCTCTCCTCTTCGCTATTGCAGCTGTTTTCCATGTAAGAATTTTATTTTACTTTTCTACAGACTGAAACATAATTTGTGAAAAATATTCTTCTCTAACTTAATTGCTTATGGTAATTGCTTTTCAGGCCACTTTGGCAGGCCCTATTGGACAACAGCAGCAGCAATTGCAACAGCAACAGCAGCAACAAACGCTTCAAGCCCAGCAGTTGGTTAACCAAATTCAGCAAACCACCAGTGCTGCCGCTAATGGTCTTCAGGCTATCCAGGTCGACAGCTACCAAAACAGAATCCTGCTCACCCAGCAAGCCAACGAGTACACTTACTACCTTCAGAATGTAATCTACAACCTTCAACAAGGCGTAAGTGATACATTTTTTTAGAACCTAGCCGAAAAGTTGTCTTGATAGCTGCTAAAATTTGTTCTGCATTTCTTAGATTCAAAACTACCAATGGCAACAAGTTCAGCAACAAGGCTTGCAACAACTGCAGCAGCAACAAAGCCAACAGCAAGGCCAACAGTTAGGGCAACAAGGCCAACAACAAGGACAACAGCAAGGCCAACTGTTAGGACAACAAGGCCAACAACAAGGACAACAGCAAGGCCAATTGTTAGGACAACAGCAAGGCCAACTGTTAGGACAACAAGGCCAACAGCAAGGTCAACAGTTAGGACAACAACAAGGTGTACTGCAAGGACAGCAACAAGAACAGGGGCAGCAATACTTGCAACAATGGCAATACCAGCAACAACTCCAACAAATTCTTAACAGCCTTTCCCAAAACGCCTACTCAGTCCAACAAGCTATCAATGGACAAACCAACCAACTGGTCTACTTGCAACAAGCCATCCAACAGGGAACCGCCCAACAAATCAACTGGCAACAGATTAACCTCCAACAAGTCAATCTTCAACAACTCACCACTGTCCAAGCAACTCAGCTCGTCTATGTTCTCCAAGCCAACCTCCAAGGCGTCGCCGCCCAAGCCCAACAATTGGCCCAACTCGTATTGCAGTACCAACGTAAGTCTTCTTTCTACTGCTGCCGTTTTAAATTAGCGTTTGTGTTTTCACAGAAGGGCAAAACTACCAATATTACATCAATTACGAAATTTTGGGCGCTCTTGGCGAGCTTCTTGCTGCAGTCCAAAGGGTGCAAGTACAAAACCAGGTTCAAACTAGAACTCAGCAAGAGTACAGAGACCGAATCCAATCTGTCAGCAACCAAATCGCCACTGCTATCCAAAATGTTAACTCCGAGGACCAACAGACAGCCCAGAATCTAGCTCAGTATGCCCAACAACAAGCCCAAATCGTTGGAAGAATTGTTAACAGGCTCCAAAGACAGGTTACTGAGATTATTTTTTTCCTGAGAGCAAATATTGAAGTATTGTTTCTAGAGTATTTTGAACAACCATGGTGAGACTGCCAACGTTATCCAACAAGTCGCCAACAAGCTCAGCGAAATCCGCACCGCCCTCGAACAAGCAGCTAACTATCAAGGTACCACCCAAGCTCAAGTCAATCAGTTGAGGAACCAACTTAGAATTAATGCCAGTGGCACTGCTGCCCAGATTGAACGTCTTATTGAGGTCGGCCAAACCAATCAAAGCAATCAAGGTAAGACTAGTTTTCCAAGTTCAACTGTTTTAATCAGGAATTTTCATCTTCGTCTTCTATTAGATGAAATGTGTTACATATAAAGTTGTTCTGTCTTAAACGTATACTTAAACTATAGCTCTTTATAGCATCGATAATTGAAAATGGACTCTAGACTAGTTCTAAAAGATCAGCAATTTAAAGCTGGATCAGAGTGTATCGATTGAATTGGAATGTAATGTTAGTTTTCTAACTTTCAGAGAGACAACAAGTGAGCAACCTTGTGCGAGTCGTTCTTGGCGATGCTCTGACTGCTGCTCGTAATTTGCAGACCCAATTGCAAATTGTCTCACAGAACAACCAAGTAATCAACAACTGAGCCTTTGTTCAAGCGTCGAATTGTCTTTATCCTGTTAGCTTTTTCATAATTTTTCATATATTTCATTATAAAATGTAATTCACAGTGTGCCTAATAAACAAACTTAATTAAAGAGCCCGTTTTTTTCTTATATGTACGAGATACATATCGACATTTGTGTTCTGGGTTGTGAAATTGAGTTTCTTAATAGATTTGGGTTCTAATCGCCAGAAGAAGGTTTGGCCTTAGGCATTTACAAGTAAATTGAACACATCTCTTAGGATAGATTGCTTTCCAGTATAGTGGAAAACATCACAAGTGAAACAAGTACATCAGGAACTGATAATGCACCTTTCAGATCAATTGGTCTTCTTCAAAATGCTTAAAAATTAAATTAAACTAAACGTGTACAAAAACAGAACACACTGTGGTTTAGCAATTGTCTAGTGGTGTAGCAAAGTTTGGATCTTTGGATAAGTTGCGCGGAAGCGCTACTGATTCGAGACGGTTCAAACCAGAATACCTACGGTTGTTGCTGTAACATTTTATTACGTGCAAATTTTGCTCTAATCAACATTAAGTTATTTATTCGAGAATTGTATTGAGTTTTCAGCTACTCGATGGTGTATATTTGGTTGCCTATCTTCCTCGTCCAGTTTTGCGTGAATTTTCAAAAACAATTGGAGCTAGGAAAATTGTGATGAATTTGGAGAAGATTGCCTACACAGATGGAGCGATTTTCTGTAGCTATCTTAGGCAGATTGAGTAATTGATTGCTTCTGTTGCCTGCCGGTTCTGTTCTGAGGACGCAGTTAAATGTGTTTTTTGACGAAATAAAAGTAATCAAATACCTTGACAGTATTTAAATATATTGAGAGTATTTAACTATGTTTATTTCTTAAATAATATATTTCTAATTAGTAAATACTTTTGAGCTATTCTGGCATTAGGCATTACACGTTGGAATTCACACTATGAGTATGTAATCCAAATTTTAGAAAAAAAGAAAAAATACTTATTTTATATGAAAGTTTTCAATTAAACAATATTGTTTGAATAAAAATGAAGTCGAGTATTTAACAGAATACGTTAAACTTTCTAAGCCACTGGTTTTAGCATTAGATATTCCGCAAAAATAAGCTATATTATGGATTCGTGATACCAACAATCGCCAGTATGAAAACTAATCTAGGAAAACTAAAAACCTCAAGTATTTTTCTTTCTTAAATATAAAAAATGTAACCACAGCTGCTAAATTTGAAGAATAACAACTTTGTATTTGAACTAAAAAAATTAAATTGATATTTAAATTTGTTATTAGCTGAAGGCCTACAACTTAGCATATGGATACCGAGCTAGTTTTTCATGTTTATTGTTTTATTTTGAGTTTCCTTGGTTTTTTGTGTTATGACAAAAATTTATCATAAAAAATTTAAAAAAAAACTGTTAGTATATGAAAATGAAAAATTAAAAAAAGCGTTTATATTGTTTTAAATTTATATTTGTTTAACTATAAATTTACTTTTTTGTTAATATTCAATATAAGTAATTTTCTCAAAAAAATATATATACACTGGATTTTAAGATCTTTTGCCGAAATATAGCATCTAAACTATGCCACCTTTACTACTTGGGTTACTACAATTATTACTAAGTATTCGAATGAAAGGAAATTATGAACCTTAAATTTAGTTTTGAAAAACTGTTAAACTGCTAAACAGTTTGTAAATACGGCATTACTATTTAAATACTACAGAAGTCTTTTACATTTTAATTTTGACTATAAACTGGAAATATTTAAATACATTTCAAATATTTAAATACATAATAAATATTTAAATACTTTTAAAGTATTTAATTACTTCTATAAAAGTATTAAATATTATAGGTATTTATCATTTAACTACTTTTTGGTCATAAAAAGTATTTAGTATTTAAATACATTCGATTTTCATAAAGTATTTAGTATTTAGTAGTTAAATACTTTTTGGAAGTATTTTGCCCAGCGTAGAATAAACAGGAGCTCCAATAAAAAAAAGCGAAACAGCTTTAGAGTTAAGAGTTACTTTAATTGGTTCCAGTTTTTGCCATTCAATTTGGACAATTAATCAATTTTGTATTATTTTTGTAAGACTTAGAATTTGCTTTTGAGTACATTCGGTGAGGCTGTATGCTATCAATTAGAGTAACTTTCTTATTTTGGATTAATTACGATCTGACTGCTGAATTTGTTCCATGTAAATTAAAATGTAATTCCTAGACTAACAGTGCGAAGTCGACCATTTGTTGCTGAGCTGGAGCATTACTGCGTAATTACAATATACATTCTCCAGCAGCCTTCATTACGCCTAAAACTATAGGCAACTCTTCTAGCACTTGTTCCAGTTCTTGACTGTCCTTAACTTGCTTTTCTGTTGTTTGCAGGTTTGGTGTCTGTTTTACTAGCATTGAATGATCGCGATTTTTTCTCACTTCCGCACCCCTTACTGGTCGTTTTTTTTAATTATTTTATTTGAATAAGGGCTAGAGATCAACGTCTCATAGTGCCCAATGAAACAAATTAATCTAAAAGGGTTGCTTAAATTGGTAGTAGAACTATAAATTAATTTACAATATATTTTTCGTCTCTTCCCTCTGCAACTCTTGTGAATTTGTGGATATGCTTATGCTGGAACTTGGTGGTCCTTATTATGAGGTTCCTTGCTGTGCAGAATCTTAACAATCTCTTGCCTGTTTCCATCACGGTATTTTCTAATAAAGCACTATTACTTACCCCAATCTTCAGGTTTGTCGGTCTCTAAGTTGTCTGGTACTTTGCATGTCTAGACCTTGTCCATTAACAAGCAAACAATTGAATTTCAATTCTTTGGGTCTATTTGTTGCTGCTTTCAGAGCTGGGCATTTGTATTTGTAAATACTTCTTTTTATTTAATTACTTTGTAGTATGTAATTACTAGGTATTTAAATACTTTTTAATGGGCTGTATTTGTATTTGTAGATACAAATACTTTGCAAACCATTTAGTATTTAAATACAATTTTGGGCTATCTAATATTTTTAGAGTATTTAAATACTTTGAAAGGAAATTATAAACTTTAGTTTTGAAAAATTGTTAAACTGCTAAAAAGATTATAAATGCTGCATTACTATTTACCTACTTCACGTCTTTTTACATTTTGGTGATATCTAAAAACTAAAAGTATTTAAATAATTATAAAATATTTAATTTTTTTTTAAATATCTAAATAGTCGCGAGTGAACTGCCATCGCGAGCGGATGGGTGAGTACTGCTGCCTTAGTTAAGCCAGTTGAAAACCAGTGTGTTCGTGCTATTAAACGTATCAGTGACTTGAAAACCAATCATACAGACTCATTACAAACGTTAAACACATTTCCAAGCCGAATCTCTCGCTTGGGAGATTCGGCCCAATAAAACTCAAAATGACAACAGATAATAACAAAGAACAATTAGACTCCGAATACTCAATGGATACATCTGACTTCACAAAAATTACAAACACAAGCCGAAAACGAGGAAACCAATCGCCTCGAGCAAAGTCTAGTAAAAAATATTATCTAAATAACGATGAACTCCTAGCACAAAATAAATATTACATTCCCAACGAAATTACACGAACAAAACCAGACGACACCGGAAAGGAATCCACAACCACAGCTAAAGTACAAATTCCACCTCTTTATCTACACAATGCCAGCAACTACCAGGAGGTAATAAAAGATATCAAATCAATTATCAAAGATGAATTTACTGCAACATACAAAGGGACGTTTCTCAAAATTAACTTAACTACGCCAAACGATTATCGCCTACTAACACAATACTACGACAAAGATAACATAAAATATCACACTTTCAAAAACCCGGAAAATGCTAATCTGTCCGTAGTTATCAGAGGACTCCCATTCTCTATAACAGAAGTGGAAATACAGTAAGAGCTTCTTATAAAGAAATACTCAGTTATAAAAGTTGTACGCATGCTGAACAAAGACAAAAAACCTATGCCACTAAATGTAGTAGAACATAATAAAGATGGCACAAAAACTGACATATTTAACCTTACCAGATTGTATCATTGTGTCGTCACAGTTGAACCACGACATAAATCTCGAGATATTCCACAATGCACTCGCTGCCAACGTTACCGTCACACAAAAAACTACTGCTACTTAGACCCTCGTTGCGTAAAGTGCACAGGCAATCATCATTTTAAAGACTGCCCGAAGAAACCTGAAAACAATCCACAATGTGTAAATTGTGGCGGAGACCATCGTGCGAGCTACAAAGGGTGCTCCTACTATCGAAACTTTCCCACGCCTAATCAACGTAAACAAATCCCAAATCAACAAACGACTAGCACGGAAATCACACAAAACCAAAGATTTATCACCATAAATCATATCACCTACGCAGATCGTACACGCAACCCCAATAACGCTCACCAAAATACTTCACAAGCTAATGCAAATAACTCTAACAACCCAACAATTAATGGCATAATACAAACTATCATCAATTTAATAACACCCTATATGGACCAAATAAAGTCATTTATTTCATCGCTAATACCAGCCTTGCTTCTCAATGGCAGCAAATAACTTACATAATATCCAAAACTTAACTATAGATAACTGGAACGCTAATGGTATCAAACTCCAAAGAGCGACTTTCATTGCTTTTCTAGCTAGGCATTCTGTAGATATTGCATGCGTTTCGGAAACTCATCTACTCAACAACGAAATCTTTAAAATACCAGGGTACAATGTCATTAGAAGCGACAGAGAAGGGCAGATTGCTTCCGGCGGGGTGGCAATTATATCAAAACGACAATTACTGATTTCTGAACTACAACCCTTACATTTAACCAGTATAGAAACTACCTCTGCTAAACTAATATTTAATGACAAGACCACGCTCACTATAACTTGCGCTTATAAACCACCTAACAAACGCTTAATAGAAGCAGACACTATTGCTCTGTTTTCTAGCGAACCTACCATTGTAGTAGGAGACCTAAATAGTAAAAGCACAACATGGGGATGCCGTGTGAACAACCCAAATGGGCAACGACTCCTAGACTACACCATACAGCATGGAATACAAGTCACAGCTCCTAGCGAATCAACTTATCATCCTCATCAAAATAATCGACAGCCAGATATTCTAGACATCATACTGCAGAAAAACTTCAGGAGGCCCATATTCCAAAATGTTCTCACTGAGCTGGATTCGGATCATCTCCTAGTGATAATTTCGTTTCTTCGAAGACCTGCACATCAGACTAGCCCCCCAAGGCTAATTAACGGCCGAATTGATTGGAAAGCATTTCAAAAGCATCTAGACAGCAAACTTCAACCTCCACCACCACTTAACACTAACGAGGAAGTAAACTGCTACTTAATCAATTACACTGAAAACATCAAAGAGGCGGTGAAGCAATCCACAATATTTCAGAACAAAAGAGTCACACACACTTTCACGCACCCACCCGCTTACATACTTAAAATAATTAAGGAAAAACACAAAATGCCAAGGATCTGGCAAAATACGAGAGATCCACATGCAAAAGTCACACTAAATCAACTGACACACAGAGTGAAATGATTAGATAATTACAGAATCTCTACCTACCAAAAGTATCTGGAAGAGCTTCAGCCTAAAGATCAAACAATGTGCAAGCTACAAAGAGAATTCTTAAGAAAAGCCTGCGATGCCCGCAATTAGTAACAATGGAACCCATATTCAGCACAGACGAAGACAAATGTAGCTATTTGCGAATCTCCTCAAAGAAACCTTTACAACTGACTGCCAAAACAACAACCTAGAATTCCTCAACAAAGTGAAAAACTTCGTGGATGGCAATGTGCCACCAAACAGTACGAATTTTAAACATACAACGCCAAAGAAATACATAATGAAATAAGAAAACAGACCGTAAGAAAATCTCCGGTCATGACTTAATACCTAACATTGTCCTTAAAAATTTAACAAAGAAGGCACTGGCATACCTTGCTACGGTCCTCAATATGTGTTTGCGATTAGGCTTATTCCCCAACTATTGGAAGCATGCCCACTTCTGTTATTCCTCAAGCCAAGAAAGAAGGGTCACTCACAGATAGCTACAGGCCAATAAGCCTACTTCCCACACTAGCCAAATTTTTTGAAAAAATTATACAATCCAGACTAAACAAGGAACTAAAGGACAAAATGTCTTACCTTCTTTCCAATTCGGGTTTAGAGAAAACTATTCGACCAACCACCAACTCTTGCGGCTTACACAAACAATTGCACAGGGGTATGAAAATAAATCTCACACAATTGTTGCTTTTTTAGACATCACCAAAGCTTTTGACAAAGTCTGGATCAAAGGCCTCATCTACAAGCTACTCCAACTGCAACTTTCAGCATACCTAGTCAACATTGTATCATCGTTTTTATGCAACAGAACATTCGCTGTCAGAATCAACTCATCCCTATCGAAGACAACAGACGTCAAGGCAGGCGTCCCACAAGGCTCTGTGCTAGGACCACTTCTATTCAACATCTTTGTGCATGACATCCCCCAAACTCCTAATTCAACCATACCAATGTTCGCCGATGACACTGCATTAATTTCACAGCACAGCAACATTAACATAGCAGCACAAAATTTACAAACAACTATTAACGAAACCCTCGGATGGTTTGACAAATGGTGCATCGCGATTAATCACGAAAAATGCGAATTACAAATATTTACACTTAAACAATAATAGCCCAGTGGAATGGAATCCACCAGATTCAGTTGTAAGGTATCTTGGTGTATACCTCGACAGGAGATCAACATGGAGCCTTCATATCAACAAAAAATTAAATGAATGCTGCAGCCGAATAGGCATACTTTACCCCATAATAAACCGCAAATCGACCCTAAAAACAAAGTGTTCGATCTTAATATACAAATCAATATTAAGACCAATAATTGGGTACGGATGCCCTGTGTGGAGTGCCACTAGCAAAACTAACATAAAAAAGTTACAAGTGTTACAGAACAAAGTTCTGCGAATTGCAGTAAATGCGCCCTTGGTTTGTCCGCAATACTCAAATTCACAAAGACTTACAAATGCCCTCAATGGTGGAATATATACAAAAAACTACAAAAACATTTTTCAAAAACATTAATAAGTGCGCGAGTGCCGCTAACTATTCCCTGGGTAAAAAACACTTGCATACAAGATTAAAACGTCAACGTCCTCAAGACATCTGGATATCCTCAAGTGAATCCGACAATGATTAGCACGCAGCTACAGAGGAATCTCACAACGAGACGTCTTCCTTCTAACCATGTCTCAACAACCATCCCCAGATAACAGAACCATGTACTAGCATCCAGTATGCTGATCTGGTTTCCAAGAAAAGACAAAAATATCTAAATACTTTTAAAGTATGTAATTACTTTTATAAAATATTTAACTATTAAATATTATAGGTATTTATTATTTAACTATTTTTTGGATATAAGAAGTATTTAGTATTTAAATATATTCGATTTTCATAAAGTATTTAGTAGTTAAATACTTTTTAAAAGCTCTGGCAGCGTTGAACTTTTAGTGAAATATAATTGAAAGAAATACGGTTTATATTATTGCATGATATTGTTATAGAAACGAGAATTTCTTGATTATGTACATTGTCTCTTAGAAGGCTGTCAGTTTCTTTTTGTAATAAAAAACCTTAATCAGGTAAAAGTGTAGCTGAATAAAGTTGAGATCGGTTAGATTCAAACTACTCGCAAAATCGTGGTGACTCCGACGTGATTGGTGATTGAGTTGGTGATTAGGACGGATGCTTTAAAAAGAGCGAGAAGACATGTCCATAATGGAGTCAATAAGCTGATGGTCGAGTTGCAAGGGTTATGTTCTACAGAACGGGTAGAATGAGAAGACGTGTGTCTTATCCTACGGTCACTGAATGAAGCCTATATATAATTCGCTTTCAAAGCTGGACCAAAGATTTTGGTACAGATAGTGATTGACAATTCTAGTGATGTCTAGTGATTATCGGTAATCTAATTTTATCTTGCGGTGTAGAGGCTGGTGCTTTATGCGCTTGCATCTGACGGTACATTGTTCAACTTGCTCAGCAACCATTGTGTGAGGTGTGTGTCATGGTAATGTATTGCACACTGTTACTCTATCTCTTAGGTCTGCGGTTCTGTGTAGAGCACAGTTAATTTGGTGCCGAACTGTGAATGGTCTCACCGAGCTACATTCCAATCGCCAAGGCTGTGAAAAAATTCCGGCCCCCACGGGATTCGAACCGAGGACTTGCTTAATGCAAGCTAGCTTTCCCAACTGCGCTATCCGGCTTCCTTAAATTCAAGTTTCGAAATGGAAAGTTATGGCTACACGAATGAAGGCGGAAAAGATTTTGGGAAATCCTGAGCAGTTCTCCTTTCTTCACCAAGTGTTGTCATTGAATCCGATGGTGGAGCAACAGGTTGTCATAAACCAAAATTTGAACTAAAGAATTGTAGTGGAGGCCTGAAGGATTGGCTTGGATAATGGACTCAATTTGAGAAGATTGGTACAGACCCCCCTTAACATGGCAGTGACAAGTTTCAGTATCTGCTACAATTATTGACATCCGGATGTGTATGAAATTGTATGTAGTTATCTTCAAAGCAATGGAAATTATTCTAAGGTGATTGAGGTTTTGAAGAGAGATGTGGTAACGAAGACTTACTTCAATAAGTGTATGTAAACTATTAAAATGGTAATTTCAATGTTAATTCTAACGTAAAGATTCCTTTTCATATGCTGCATTTGAACTTGGAATCCATTTGAAATCATTGAAGACTCAGAAATTAGAAAAACGCAGATCCTGCAACCTGGTTGTTTCCATTAATGAGTCAAGCCTTCTGGAAGAATATTACTTACTTGGCAACGTAGTGCGATGTCTTCCTATGATCGTAGTAAAGATGAGCCTCCGAAGAGCAGACGTGAATTATTTGGAGAAGGAAATGAATATTTATAAAAAATTAACTAACAGAAAAAATATACGCTTCTAGAACAGACACTCACACTTTCAAGTTGCTATTCATGAAAATCTTCTACTTTTTTGATCATGAGAGCCGAGAGTGCAAGACTGCCAATATGTCCTTGGATAAGTAATGTACGTACTAATGACGTTCACTAAAAATATGACTGGCGTGGCTAATTAGATCTGTTTCAAACAAATTGTATTGTTTGTTATGGACAAGTCTAAGCATGCAGAGCTCCAGGCACCGTAGCCACCGACTGCTTTGGCCACATGGTCACAATTTTGCGAATTTTTCCGAATGACAGCATTCTGTACACGTTTTCATCCACATTTTTTTAATTTTTAATACCTCACCAAGACCGGGAATCGAACTTGCGACCCTGTAACTTTTCGCTTCGATTTTAAATGCAAATTAGTCATAATCAAATAGTATAGCATTTAAAATTTCGCATTTTTCGAAAATAGAAAAGTTCTTGTGCGTTCGAGACTGACTGCAGTTCGTCGTTTTGAGCGGATGAATCGACAGATCGTCCGCCGCGCATTTTCGTCACTGCTTTTATGCAAGAGAAGGGAACTGACAACTTATAAAGCCAAAATTGTTCCTCGAACTAAAGAAATTTTCTGAGAACTTATCCGGCCATTCGATCTATTCCTCGGCCTCGGCCGCGAAGGCCCCGTTCTCACCCCAGCGGAGCACCAGAAATATACCAGAATTCTCTAGAAAATTCAGATCCAGCTCCCTGAACGACATCCCCGACCCGCTTTATGAAGTTCATAATTGTTTAAATTAAATCGACTCTTGCCTGGAATTCGGGTCGCGTCAGTAGTAGCTAGCTCATCTTTACGAAGCCGTACCATTTTGTTAATTTCAAATAGCGTAAACCTGAGATCGGGCTACGCTATGTTGAAGTTATTCAAAGTCCTGTAGCTTATTCGTTTCAAATAGCGCACATCTGAGATCGGGCTCCGCGATTTGAAATAATTTGATTTGCAAAAATTCAGTCTGAAATAATTCCCGTAGCGTTTCCAATTTACTAGTTGAAAATAAGACCAATCTGAGGTCGGGCGGTGTTATTTTAGATTCCCATTCCCGAAGCGTCCCTAATTTATTAATCCGAAACCAAGCAAACTTAAGATCAGGTTGTAATATTGTAAATCATTCGAAGTCCCGAAAATTCCTTATAGCTTCACCGCCGTTATAAACAGGTGTCCGGAACTCCGCGTCTCAGTAAAACTACCTGCATAATAGTCGATTCTCCTTCAAGCCTTGTGGTTATTTCACCTCGGCACGCGCGATTTATCTGTTATCAATCCCGATAGCCTTTCATCACCTATTGATATCACAAGTCATATTCTGCAGTCGCGCACGTGGGACATAAGAGATAGTCCGTCCAGGTGGTATTTGAAAACCTCTTTGCTTTTATTAAATAAAATCATTGACAACATCGTGATTTCATTAATTTAAGGAACTGAGATTTGTTTACATTTCCAGTACTGCCAACCTCTGCCAATCATCCTGGGAAGTTCCAGCGACTGTCAGACAGTTTAGAGCAGAGACCGCCCCTGCCAGTTGGGTGGCCTGACCATAACGGAACCGAATTAAGTTTTATTTTATACCTGCGATTTGGAACCTATCTATATATTGATTTATTTTTATAATTAAGGTTTGATATGTACATAGTGTTGAATAAATGTAATTGCTGTTATTTCGTATTCTTTAAATTAGTCAAGGTATAAATATAAAGCGGCCTGTCCTATTTCAAGCTACCATTTATAAGGACAAAATTAAGTAATGCTATTATTAAATAAATATTCATATCTTATTTGGGTATTTCGCCACTCTGCAAATTAAAAATATTAAATAACGAAAATATTAATAACGGACGTTTCGAGGGACAATCTGCCCTCGTTATCAACGAATAACAATTAAAAGGAACAAGAACTTTGCTTTTTTTCACTGAAGGAAAAACGACCAACCTTCAATAATATTTTGACATTGACGTTTGTTGATATCTATATTACTTGATCTCATCTTTAAGAATCGATAGCCAACTATTGTCTAAAAATATTGAGAAAGACGACACGCATTTTTCTTCGTTAAGTAAAATATATGCCGTTTCCTTAATTTTTCGCCTAGTTGACATCGATTCTTTAGACAAGATCGTTGTGTTGTGCCATTGTATTTTATGGTTTTCATCCCAAGCATGTTCTGCCAGCTTAGATTTATTGAACTGATACGTTTTCATCATATTTTTATGTTCTTTAACTCTAACTGCTAAAGGTATGGATGTTTCACCGATATAATGTTTCCCGCATTCACAGGGAATACTATATATACAATTCCTTGAATGTTGTTCTTCGTTGAACGGTTTAGTTTTTGTAAGAACTGACAGGTAGTGTTGCAACCCTACGACCAGTAGCCAGGATGCTTACTATTGAGCTACCAGTCCCGGCTCCAAATAAATTGCACTTCAAACTATTCTCGTCACAATATGTAATGGGGATAAAATCAAGGTAGTACGTGCGTTTTTGGACAACGGATCTCAAGACTCATATAGCATAAGGTCAACAGCAGCCGAGTTAGGACTAGAAGTACAGGCTGTAGAATATGTATCCCATTCCCATTTTAGAAAGACATAGACGGATGTTGTACGCCATAATAAGTATCTATGTATTTGTAAGGCTGATGAGCAACCACAGGTATTATATGCCTACCTTGATAGGTTAACATACACACCGGAAGATTTCTCCCAACCTCACGAACATAGAGAAAATATCAGCTAGATTGATATTTTTTAACAATGTGAAACTAAACACATTTTTGTCGAGACACATTAAAAATTTTATTAATAAAAATATGTAAAAACACTCAACGTTTCGCTAAACAAATGGATAGCTTCTTCAGACGAAAAATTACATTCTGAGAAAAGGAAAGAACAATTAAAATACAACATTAGTTTTTAGATAAGTGAAGGGATATACTTCCTCTGATATTCTGATTTTCCTGTTATTGATCTTCTTAAAATTTAAATTGATGGTTTGTAAGAAGATTAGTCGTGACATAGACTTAGATTCTCTTGTAAACACATTATCAACTATTCCTGTAAAACAGTTTATTTAATTTATGCAATAGTAGAATTAATAGTATCTTTACTTACAATGGAATTATTCTTTTTTTTTGGTTATGTAAAGTTTTGAATTCTTTTGATGGTTTGTAAAAAGAATAGTAGTAACTTAGACATAAATATTTTTTGTACAAATTGATATAAATTTTTCCTGTAAAACGAGTTTATTTAATTCATGCTTTAGTAAAAATAAACAGTATCTTTACTTACAATGGTATTATCCTTATTTTTGGTTATGTAAAACTTTGAATTATTGTGCTTGAGTAATTTTATTTTGAAAATTTGTTTCGGTTGTGATTGGAAATTAATTACTAAGTAATTGCACTTCTTTGACCTTTTGTCGGCAATATACTTGTGGTAATATGTTATTGTAAGCTAAAATCTGCAACTAAATATTAGATTGATATTTTTAATTATTGTCATTTTATTACATGTAAGGGCTTAGTATTTTTGTATATTATTAGTGTTACAGGAATCGCATTTTTGTCTGAAGTTACTTTTTCGGAGGAAGTCAATTGTATTATTAAGTACTATCCGTCCCAGGATTCTTCCTCCTGACGTCACACGCGGATGTGTATGACGTAAGATTAACTACCAAGTTGGTAATTGAACAACTATAATCATGAAACTTCCGGTCAGTTGTCAAAGTCAACGGCTAAAAGTGAGGTTAGGTCGTCACAAAAATATAATATAATAGTTAATGAAGTGCATTATATTTGCACGGCGAAGCAAAAACAAATAAATATCATTTAAAGTAATTTTGCTAACTTTTGGAGTTGATGTGTATAAACCTGGGCATATTTTTTTAACATTGTATTGAAATGAAGCTTGGTCTTATCACTGAATTGTATTATTAACTGGAAGAGCAACTCATACGACGTGCGCGTGAAAATATATGTGCACATTTGAATAAAATAATAGGGTCGACACTCGCCCACCGGGGGTGTCGTGCGTTTGCGCAGTTTAGATTGTTTATCCATCACTCAGCTGTGCGCGAAAATGACATAACCTAAATTTATTTTGAATGTTTTCGCGTTTTAAATTGGAAGGCAATTAAGTTCTTAGCCTGTACGAGGAAAGACAATTTAGTGAAAGCTAGCATAATACAGGACTGCTTCAAAACGCTATGCAATTCCCTGGAGGAGCGTGAGAACTAAATAACGAAGATCACCAGTTCCGCTGCAACTCTGATCGCTGTACAGAGGTCTTCCTTACTTGGAAAGATGTCACCGATGTTTAACCTGGAAAGGGTCAAGCGCTACTCCAGGTGAATCAGTGGTTAACATGGCTGCAGGAAGCGGGATTCAAAGAAGAGGAGGGTGACGAGTAAACCGAACCTATGCGACATCGACATATATATGATATACTTAGGAACTTACGAAAGATGGGATTTGCATATACTGAACCCCGTATTTTTCGAAGAAATTGCCTTTTTGTGGAAATCGACAATCGATTCCTAGTGTTAAATATTTTCGGTAAGCTGTCTCATAATTCAAATAATAATTAAGTAATTTGTTCTGTCCATTTTAGGCCCGATGATTTTCAAATTCTGGAAGGCAGAAAAATATTGAAATCGAGTGCTGTTCCTGCTCTAAAATTAAGGCCAATTGACATTAGAAAGCAATTTAGTATGAGAACACCAGATTATCAACGAATACTCCAAATTAAGTTTTAGAAATGTAGTACAGAAGTTATTAATATTATTATGTATTTAGACTGTTCAGTTGCATGTATGTGTTTTATATTCTGCGCACTTCCTACTTGGTATGAATGTTGCTCGACATCGAAAGGTAAAAGAGGCTAACGACAGTGAATGAATGAATGTGTTAATAGAATAAACTAGAATAATTTTATTCGAACCTCCGTAAACAAGTATGTTGAACAAATTATAAATAACTGTGTTAGTGAAATGTTTTGTAATGTACTTTAATGAATTTTTATATTCGACAGATAGATGAATACTTTTGGTTCTTGGTATATTAAGGATGTTAAGAGTGTGGGTTCTTTTAACTGTGGTTGTTGAAGTATGTGTGCCCTGACTGTTATTCTTCTATTAAAGTATCAGTTCCATTTTTTTAATACGTAATTACTCACAGATAACTGCTACCTATATAATAAAGTTAACATACCATTTGTAATTGTAATAAACTGAATAGTTCCTACTCGCAGCCAAACCTTCACGTATGGTCGCGGAATACACTCTTCACTGCTACTCGAAAGGTAGAGTGGTTGGATAAATCCTACAAACACTGGCAGTCTTGGTGCAGACAATTGTTCAAGTAGTGTTCGACTTGACGTTAGGCTAATTTGTAAGCACATTCAACAAGTTTTCATAAAATTGCTTGAGAGTATACGCAGTATGTCCAGAAAATCCTGAGTATACCCTATAGGGAACACCACTACTTATATCTATATTTGCAGATGAAATTGCAACTAACAATGAAAACCCAGAAATCACTGTTTAGATAAGATGTCAGCTAGACTAGTTTACTAGTTCTAGAATTAACTTATTAAATCAAATTAAAATTACCAAGAAAAGTTTTAAGTAATCCAGTTTTAAAACCACCTATATTAGAAATAAATCAACTCGATCGTAATAATGTATTTAATACACTACTGAACAAACCGATGAGCCTAAGATTCATAACAATTTTTAAACAAAATATTAATAAATGTAATACAACAACGAGCTTAAAGTAATGTAAATTAAATATATTTGCTAATTCTGGTTACTACAGTATAATAAATTTAAAGAGATATTAATGCATGGATGTATTAATAGATCCATGTATTAACGATACAAGTTTGATTGGCAAAACGAGGCGGTGAGCCAGGTTTTGCGGTAGATGCTCTTATTAAAAAAAATAAAAATAAATTACTTAATTTTAACACCAGGTCAAGCCATTTTATATTTATGTATCACTTTCACTTGACATATCGCTGTCAGTATCAGATGCAGAAACGTGAATTACTAGTGTTTAACTGCTTCAATGGCTTCTTCGATGAGCTCCTCACGTTGGTACCACTTTGTGATGAGCATGCTCGTATGCTTACATAGTTTTCCCAAACATCTGGACCAACGTGCTCTAAGGCTTTCTTCCACATTTCTAAAACCGGTGTATCCCCGTAGCCATCTCTACCTATATGCTTATTATAACAGGTTTTTGCTTGAGCCCATACTAATTCTATAGCATTCAAGTCGCAGTGATATGATGGCAAGCGAAGAACTTCGTGGCCTTGTTCTCTGATGTACTCATCAATAACATACCTTTTTGGTTTTTGATTTAGCTTTGCTAGCGCTAATAATTCATTTTTGTTCATATTGATTTCAATTGACACATTATTGTTATTCAACCATTGGAGAATTTCAGCTTTTCTTCATGTCGAAGTGGGCTGCTTTTCAAGCAACATGCTGTGATATGAGGCATTATCGATAATTATTACCATTCATTTCTGCATGATAATCAGCAGAAATTGTTTTTGAAGCAAATATTAAACGTGCATTATTAACAAAGCCTCCCGTACCACCAGCATGCAGAATGATGTAATGTTTGCCATCATAGCCCTTCAGGTTTACGACGCTCTTCACATTACTGTCTTGCCATGATTTCATTGGGTTTCCCTTAGAGTAAATCCAGGTTTCGTCTAGAAAAATTATATCTCTAATAGGAGACTGTAAATTTTTCACGTATTCTCTCATAAAGTAGCCTCGCATGGCAGCAATATTAGTTCTTTCCACTAAAAATTCTCTATTACTTTCCTTTGCAAATTTAAAGCCGATGGAAGGAAGAACTCTGTGTAAACTGGTTCTGCTAATATGTGTTATTTGTTTAGCCTTAACTCGTATTCAATGTGGCCAACGTAACATGTTTTTCTAAAAATTTACAATTAGTTTAAATATCTTAAGGTAACCTCAAATTAAGCACTTTGTTGATACATGTCGTATATTGTATCTCAAATTGCCATCTTCACACCATCGTGTAAATCAGTGGATTTTGATTTACGTCTCGGCCTTGATTTTCCTGGACTAGATAAAATCGGATTGCTTTTAATTCGCTGCTTAATCGTTGTAACACTTGACTCACTGATTTTTAATGCATTGGCTACTCTCTAAAATTTAAATTTATTTAATATAGCGTACTATAAATAGCTTTACGTATCTACTTCACGAACTGCAGTTAGTTTCAACAGCGATCCACCATTAATTTTCTCTGCTTCAAAGTATTCTAAAGCGAAAAAATCATTGCTTGGGCCTGAGAATTTAAACGTTTTCCAGGCATTGCCTTTCCAAAAGTCCAAAACAAATAGGCTGGAAAAGCAAACGTACATAACCTAACAATGAAATTTACGAAACCGATTGCATACCTGATAAGAAAAACGCTAGCAGTAGTAGTTCTGAAAAGAACTGTTTATAATGCTAATGAAGGCCAGGAAAACTGCGAAAATGCACTTAAAACCAGAAAAATTAACAATCAGAATAATTTGACAGAAACACGAAGTCAAATTAGAAACCAAATTCATAAGGCGTTGCCCGCCAGATGAAAGTTTGACAGTGCTGTACAATTTCTGTTTCACTCGTATTTACTGCCAGCCCTATGGACACACGTCGTAACTTAATGGCGCGATAGCAGAAATCAATTACTGTTGTTTTCTTTGTCTATCAAACGGCAACCAATGTAAATGTGCTGGACAACTATTTCTTGATTACTTCATATGCAAATGACGTCAGGAGGAAGAATCCTGGGACGGATAGTAGAGCCATGATGGACATGCGTTATGGAAGTCCAATGTGGATGAGATGGAAGATACATAAACTCATACTATATCAGATATTTGGGATTGATTAACGAGCTATTCGTAAATATTCCTGAAATAGTCATTAAAAGAACTCCATTATTTGTCACCCAAAAGATATTTGATCCGATTGTAATTGTAAGCCCAGCCATTATTGCCCTTAAAATAATACTACAAAAAATTTGGATAAATAAAATTAAGTTGGACCAACCATTGTCAAAAGATTAAAACAGGTTATTCTAAATATAGGTAGCTCAACTACAAGATTTAAAATAAATACGCATACCACGGTGGTTTATTGGCGGAGAGAAAGTGATCGTCACCACTGGGCTCTGCATGTTTTCATAGATGCAAGCAATGTAGCCTACGGTGCAGTGGTGTAATTGTGGGTACCATACCCTATTCATGTATCTGTTCAGTTAATAGCAACAAAAGCACGAGTTTCTCCTGTAAAGCCCGGAATTGCTTGGATTTTTTATTGAAGCCAGATTGGCTGCAACGGCAATAGAAACATTCAAGGTGGCTAATCTTCCTATCATCTACTGGTCTGATTAAGTTACTGCGTTAGCTTGGATAAGAAGTGAACTCTGGGGTACGTACGTGTGTAACAGTGTGATGGATATAAGAAGTGTGATCAGTGACGACACATTTCAGGGTTTATGAATCCAGCAAACTTACTCTCAAACGGACGCTTGAAACAATTTTTTGGCTCCGCTTGATTGTTTCGCCAGTTACCAATTTATTTTCGGGCCAGCCTGTATATTCCCACTTGAATTATTATTCGCTGTATTTCAAACGATATCAAAACTTGCTTCGCGCGAGCTCTCTGATTTCGGTTTTCCCAAAATAATTCGTTATCAGTATGCACCAGCCGCAGCGGTCCTTTTTCCGTCCGCGACCTCATTTTACCTTTCGCTTTTGGTTGGAGCAACTCGTTCCAAGAAAGCATCTTGTGTGCTACTGCACCAATTATTTAATTTTGTTTGTGGGCTAATGACTGAAATCAGGTATGTCTACGCTACTTGTTGATATTTATTTTAGTAATTTTCCGTTTTTTTATTAGCTCTTTGACGTTATTCTTTGACGTAATTTTTCAACGTCACTTTTAAACGCCATTCTTTGATGCCGTTTTTTGACTCCTTATTTGGGTTTTTTAATTAACACCCTAATCAATAACTTGGACCAGCAACTCCTTTCTGGAATGTCACCTTGAGCTGGCCAAGTGGTACAAGGAGCGTCAATTCCATTATCAAATTCGGCCACGAGTGCGAGATTGCTGTCGGCTTACACTAAGCTAATCCTGGACAACGTTTTTTATCACCACCCAGGTTAGTGTTTCAACTTTTGTTGATAACCACGTCCGCCTATGAATTGTTGGCTGAATCGATTGTAACGATGCTTCCGATTTACAATTTATAAATTTAAAACTACGCTTTATAAATTTAAAACGTAGTGTATTAATCTATTCATAAATCTATGTTTTATAAATTTAAAACATAGTGTATTAATTGTTCTCAAATGTACAATTCACAAATTTAAAGTTTTGCTTAATGAATACGTATTAAGAATTTTGTAAAAAGTGCTTTCACGCCATTTTATTATCATTACCGAGATAACGGTTAATACATATGACAGTGGTAAGCTTATCCCTTCATAGAGTTGTGATCACATTCAATCCAAGAGCCCAAAAGAGGTTCACATATTTTTGCTGTGCGTGTTGAATTTTCAGAATATGTAATATATTGTCTTCAAATAATTTAATACTGTGACAAACAATTCAAGGACTGAATACCGATGTTGCAAGCAATTATTAATTGTTGATTTAATAAACTTACTTGTTTGCTACGATTTTATTTATCTTTTTTTTGAAATCTGTGATTTCTGGCGCCCTGTGTTTTTTATTATTAAAAGAGCTTGTAGTAGTACAGCTGATGATAGAAATCTGCGACCCAAGGCCACCGAGATTAAGCTAGCTAGATCATTACGGTGAGTACAAACATTACAAAGCTACCGTGGTGTATAAATGGTAAGGTGGTTGATCTGCGATTACACTACTATTGATTATTATTAGTGATCGATCGCAGATTGGCTTCTTTATTGTTTCACGCTTACCAAACTGCTTGTAGAAAATAAATGGTGAGAAGGTGCTCAGTGGTTAAAGGATAAGCAGGAGAAGTGTTCATATCAACAGAAAGAAGTATTCTAGGAGCTTGTTTATGCTGAAGTTGAAGAAAAACTTTACCGGTGGATTTGTGTTTTAAAATGGTGTCATCGCTTCCTCAAAAAATTTTAAAAAGATTTCACAAAGATGAAATGAAAAACTAAATGCTGTAGAATTGAAACCAGCTGAGGTGGGTTTCATACGAAGTATTCAACAAGAAGTCTTTATTGATAAAAGCCAACTGAAGAATTTAAACACTTATGTGGATGCGAATAAAATTATTCGAGTGAAAACAAAGATTATTTTACTAGACGATTTCGAAAACTTCCGGTGCCTTGCAGTGCTTTCTGGAAAGAATGAGATCGTGAAACAATTGATTCTAGACATGCACCGTTGTTATTGTCATGTTGGTGTACGATTCCTAATGGTGAAATTACGTGAAAAATATTGGAAAAACAAGAAAAACTGTAAAGTCAGTTTAACCAGTTGTAATATCAGCTATTATTAACCCACTTCCGCTACCAATTGAACGAGTACAAGACACTAGTGTGTTTAAAGTTATTGGAGTGGATGTAACTGGTCCGTTATTCTTGAAGAATAATAAAAACGTTTGGGTGTTGATCTTCACCTGCGCAGTCTTTCGAGAAGTACGATTAGAAGTTATTTCTTCCTTAAGTACAGTTGCCTTTATAGAAGTTTTGAAGAAACTTATTGGAATAAATTTTCATGTATCAAATAATTTATTGCAGTCGCTGGATTAGAAAAAAAATCAAGGCTTGGCTCAACTGAAACCCATTCAGTTGAAGTTCAATATGGCTACAGCACGCTGGTGGGGCGGATGGTGAGAGCGATTCATCCACACTATGAGATATTTAAGGAAAAGACAATTGGAAAGGCTACTCTTAAAAAAGTGAACACGAAGACGTCTTATTAATTATGGAAGAGGTTATGAATGGAAGGCGAGTTAGAGCCTTTAGCTCCTTGTATGTTTATGAGTACTCCAGGTGGATTACAATTTCTTGAAGGATATGAGTCTGATGCTGTCAAAATACGTTATCGCTGGAAATATCTCACTACCTTGAGAAAGAAGCTTCACCAAAGGTTTCGTAATGGATACTTGGCATTGTTGATTAACCGAGCTAAAGAAAGGTATATCCGTACACTTCGAGAAGCAGAACTAGTTTTGGTGGGATCTGATAATGTGAAACCATTACATTCGACACTTGGTCGTATTATAGAGCTGATGCCGGGAAAGATTGACATATCACGTGTGGCAAAAGTGAAGACTGAAAATGGTATTGTTACTCGCCCATCCTACATCTATTTTTTCTGGAATTGAATTTGGAAAGTAGCTGCAATTTGGAAAATTTCTATAAAGAGAACATTCTATGTGCAAAAAGTCGAAAAGATTCCAACCAAAAATTGGAAAGCTATTTAAAATCCAGTACACCATAAAAAGTGTAAGTCATGTGTAAGTTGGTTTCATACAATCAGTAAATAATATCCTTTATATAATAGACGTGTCTGTCCGGGACGCTGTTTTGTCTATCTGGGACGCTGTTTCAGCAGCCAAACCGTAAGAGATAGAGAAAAAAGTTATTAAAGTTACATGTTTGGAATGGTCATGTCAGGTCAGAAACCGGATTTCAGTCTCTAACACTAATTATTATCTTAATTATATTCCTAACTTTTTAGGTTACATTCTAGGTAAATTTTATCAAGGCGAATGCGACTAGTAGTTTGCTACCAACAATGACGTCATATACGTACGTGTGGTGAATACGCGTTCTATTTGCAAAACGGTCTTTTTTGTTTTATTAAATGAGACATTTGTCTCACTGGACTGCTAGTTCTAATAACGGTTTATTATTTCTCTAGGTTCTAATGTTAATCAGCTTTCAAGTAACGACAGTTCATCTGCAAACTGTACATGTAACTGTTTTGTTAAGGCATTGTAATATTGTGCATGATTTAAGTAGGTACTAGTTGAGTTTTTAAAACCGTATAGTAGCATAGAAAATATTGAAAAACGTATATGTCTTCCAAACTTCCCAATACATCTGTCAAATATGAAGGTTATTATCGAAGTGTCACTGAATGACAATAAAGCAGTAATTTTCTGAATTAAATTACGAAGTGACTCACTGTTCTCAATGTTGGCCTGATTTTAAATAGCTTTCCAATTTCTGGTTGGAATACTATACCTATGATGAGGGTAAAAAATAACATTCTAAAGAATTTCATTGGTGGGAGAATGAAAGAAATACAACGGTTGCTTTATATATTATTGCATGATATTGTGATAGAAACAAGAATTTACTGCTTATGTGCGTTACTTGCAAGTACCCATGTAAGTTTCTTTTTGCAATAAAAAAACTTAATCAAGTAAAAGGTAGCTGCACAAAGTTGATATAGTTAGACTTGGGCTATTTGCAAAAACAATTATATTCAGCATAGCCTCAACTACGCCTAAACGAATAAGCAACTCTTCCTACACATTCGTGCGCTTGTTGCAGTTCTTGGTTTATAAATTTGCAAATTTTTAAATTATGCCGTTTTTGTTTTAACATTCCTTAATGCAAAATAGTATCCCTGTTTTTTTCGTTAAAAAATTATGGATACTTATTTAGTTACTTACAAACCGGATTACATAAGCAGTGTTGTAGTAAGTTACATGCTACTCATGGTTCATAACAGTGGTTGATTGTGCGTACTTCTTTCAGAATTTTATTATCTATAGAAATTTATCTATAATTCTTCGGGGAGTATTTCGGTTCATAAGCTTGTAAACAGCAGTTGTTTATTTAATCGAAGTATGCTTACATAACTTCTTGGAAAACGAGTATTTACACGTTGCAGATAAACTACAGATTAATTTACGCTTGTTTTGGTCGATATATTATCTTCGGTCCAGTAGTGCTATCAGCTGCTTTTAATTGATCAGAAACGACCTTCAGGAAAATTTTGATATTGAACCGCATTAAAATTCAGAAAATAAGAAATACATGGGATGATTAACATAAATATTTTATTTCTTGTTCTCAAAAAATCATCAATACTGGTTTATCCACCACAGTCATGTCAATAAGTTCCAACATAAGCGCTGCTAGCATACAATATTAAGTCTAAGTATTTCTGCAGTCTTCTTAGTTCTTGCTGACGGTCTTCTCTACGTTGGTTTGCAGAGTTTGTGTGGCCTTAAGGAAGTCATCGAAGATGCCCTTAAAGAAGGTGTTGGCGCTTTCTCCAGCATCTGGAAAATTGAGATGATAATTATTATGCTTTTTAACTTTACGTTACATTTATGATTTTAGATGAACATAGCGTTAATAAAACTCATAGCTCCATAAAAAAACAGTGTAAAAAGATAGTTGAATGTATTAACACCATCTACCACTAGGTATCGTATATGTCTCCAAATTAGAGAGAAAGACAAAATACGATAATACTTACGTTCTAAGTTAGGTTGCACAGCCTTGCCCAGCTTGTCGATTTCTTCGGCAGCGGTCTTGAGGTTGCTTTCCAACTTGGTTCTCAACTCGCTGACCTTGGCGGTGGCCTCGGGACCGGAGAGCTGTTGGAGGGAGGTGATGGTCTCGCCCAGCTTGGTGGAAACCTGCTTGACGATGTCGTCGGTCTTGCCCTTGTTGCTGTCGATCTGCGGAACGGCGTCTTAGAAAAGGTAACCAGGGCCACGCTTTGAACTTACCTCGTTCTGCAATTTTTTGAGGACGTTTTCGAAGTTGTGGGTGAATTCCTGGGTCTGGGCTGCAAGAGTCTTGGAGTCGGGGAGAGACTTTTCCAGGGCTGCGGTGATGTCGTTAGCAGCGGATTGGATCTGAGTGGCTACTTGCTCCAGCTGGGTGGGCTGGGTGCCCTTGGGAGCGGCCAGGGCAGCCTGGGAAGAAGTAGTTGTGGTGTTAAAAAATGAAAACGATGAAGGTGGAAATAAAGCGTTATAAAGCTGGGGTTCTTAAATAAACAATCAATTAGATGGAGATCGTTAAGCTTGGTTAAAGGGCAAAAAGAGTAAAATTCAGAGAAACTACTGCAACCATATGTTTAGCACTTACGTGGCAGGCAAGAGCGGCGAGGAAGATAACAGCGAACTTGGCCATGGTGCTAGAGATAAGTTAGTCAACTAAACTGATGATGAGCGGGCGAGATTTGATTTTATAGTGTTTGAGGGAGCAACCTTTCGACCCTCTAATCGCGACGATATCCTGATGACGGCTGAAAATATTTTTTTCTTTTTGTTGGTAACGGAAAATCTCTTGGATGTGCAAGAGATTAGAAGTACGTGCGTTTGATGCTATTATTTTTTAATTTGCTGGTTGGAGTTCAGATCCTGGTTTAATTGGCGCATCCTGGTTAGTATTACGACTGATTTGTAAACTAGTTCCCGAAGAGTGTGCTAACAAAATCCTTCAACTGCTAAACTCGCAAAACCTGAAGAAGTGGCTGTTTTTTATATTTGTGGAAATTTCATTGATTTTGCTATCGGGCTCGAAATTAAAAGAACAATTAGGGTAATTGTTTGCCTAAACTGTCACAGGCTGTTAATAATGGTAAGAAAAGAATGAAAATATTTGTTAAGTGTAATCTCGTGATGTGGGTTGCCTATAAGTTTAAATTGCTAGTTTGTTTCAAGTTAAAGTGGTTTTTCCCAGTTAGGTGTTGCATATTGTTTACTTAACAAAATATGAAAATAACTTTCTAAAATATTTGTTTTTGAATTATCTCAATAATGGTTATATCCCTTGACCCGCAGGGTCGCATAGTTTCATTTCACAATAATTGTATTATCTCTGTGAATCATTCAGTTCAATGTTTTATTCCTGACCTAACTAAAATAAAAACTCTTTGCCTGGTACTGGATTCCAACTTTTCTCTATTTGCAAAGGAGAGGGTCTTTACTACCCTAACTCGTTAGTAACAAAATTTAATTTATATAATTTTGACTTAATATTATAATGCCATTTTGTTGTTTTCAACGTCAAAATGATGCACTAGTTACCTACAATATAAGATTTCATATTGACAATTAATTTACTATAAAAATTAATGACTCAAAATTACGGAAAATGTTGTAGGTATGCAACACATTGTAATATTAGTGTTTGTCACACACAACGTGTTTTCCAACTCGCTAGCGAGTCTAGTGTGAAAAATACTTTCATTTTGCAACTTGATACATGAATAGCTATTTTGAATTTGATTCCAGGGCCTTGGCAGCCACATTTTGCTTGGTATTTATCTACCTCTATAGAGTAATTACTTCTCAATATATTTCCAGATATAACTGCTTTAACGAATATGAAGCAATGACGAAATCCTTCATTCTGTATTAAAATATAGTTTCCAACATGTTATCCAGAGAAATGTTGATGTTACCTGTAGTGGTAAATGAGGTAATAGATTCAACAAAAAGAAGTTAAAAATAGGTGTAATGTATTTATATACTTTGCACACTATGTTTCCCTATTTATTAATCACGTTTGTATTCATTTTATAAGTTTATACTTACTTAAATGTTTTGTAATAATGTAGCTTATATCTTTCCTTTTTATCCTCACATAAGATCAGTATTAGTGCGTATATTTAGTAGATTTCGAACACGGTAATAGCAGTAATAGAACATATTTTATGTTTCTAAATTTATTGTTCACTAACAGGGTTATTACATGCAGCAACGCTACGTTTGAACTAAAATGTCTGAATGTGCGAATGCAAACGCAATGGATTAGCTAATATTCTCGGTCAAGGGCATGAGGATCTTTGCATATGCCTCCAAGGATTGGTCAAACGGTCTTGAGAGTTAAGCAGCATTAGCCGCGGTCGGCACTCAGCTGTATGGCCTATAGTGGTAGTAAAATCGCAGCCAGCCGTGCCTCGGATAGCACGTTAAGCCGTCGGTCCCTGTTGTCATTTCGGTGACAGTCGTTAGCTTACGTCAAAGGCGCTCGCGCAACCTGATAACTCTGACAACAGGTTTCTTACCACAAGCCATACGATACGAACAAAAGAGGCGTGAAGAGATTGACACGTCGCGGCGAGAGCGACTGCTATAGTATACAACCTAAGTAAGACATTTCTTTAGAAAACAGCCCATGGGGCAAGTGTTTTATTGTTAGCATAACCTCTATAACTCATTTAATTATGGCAAGTAATTTCAAAAAGTTAACTTTGGAGGTACAGCATCTAATAATAAAATTTTTGCTTTTAGATAGTTTAAACTTGTGTAGAATATGGGCGAACAAATGTTGATAGTGATGAACAGTGGGAGTTTTAATTCCAGGTCGCATGAGGAATTTATTCAAGGAATAACTAGTAAGGAGTTAGTTACATACTTTTATGAAGTGTATAAGGACTAAGTTGCTTTTGTGGAAAGAAAACATATATTTACTTAGACTGTTGTGATACTTTATTCAAGAAAGTAGCTAAATACTTTTAGGTAAGTTAGTTATGCTGTAACTCTTTCATAGAGCACCTAACAACTAACTTATATTTTTAGAAAAAAGAAAAGTCTATTTAGCTATACGATTTAGATCCTTCTTTCAGGAAAGTAACTGTAGAGTAGATACTTTTAAAGTATATAGATAGATACTTTCAACTCAACGCGGTATTTTTAAAGTAACTTAGTTGTACTATAATCCCTTCATCAAGTGTCTAAGGACGAAGTGTATTTACTTAGACTATTTGGATACCGTTTTCAGGAGCGTGACTATAATGCAACTAGATAGTTCCAAACATGTACCCAGAAACATTCAAAGCAACGAAATACTAATAAAGTAGCTTAGTTATAATGTAGCTCTTTTATCGGGTATCTAAGAACTAAGTTGCATTTGCACAAAAAATGATTTAGTTAAACTATTTGGATACTTCTTTCAAGAAATAAAGTGTAAAATAATTAGATACTTTCGTAGTATGTAATTAGACACCTTCAAAGTAAGGCGATACTTTTAAAGTAACTTAGTTATATTGTATCAACTTCATCGGGTATCTAAGGACTAAGTTACTTTTGCAGAAAGAACAGAAAATGATTACTTAGACTGTTTGGATACTTTTTTTCAAGAAAGAAACTGTAACATAATTTGATCGTTCATAGTATGTAACTAAACACCTTCAAAGCAACGAGATAGTTTTAAAGAAACTTAGTTATAGTGTATCAGCTTCAACGGTTATTTAAGGACTAAGTTACTTTTGCTGTAAAGTACTGTAAAGTAATTAGATACTTGCAAATTATGTACCTAGATACTTTCAAAGGAACGAGATACTTTTAAAGTAACTGAGTTATACTGTAACTTCTTCGTAAAGCATCTAATAACCAAGAGACTTTTGCACAAAAAAGTGTATTTACTTAAACTATTTGGATACTGTTATCAGGAGAGTATCTATAAAGTAACTAGATAGCTTCAAACTATGTAACTAAAGAGTTTCAAAGCAACGAGATACAAGTTACATTTGCAGAAAGAACAAAAAATTATTTTCTTGAATTATTTGGATATTTTTTTCATAAAAGTAACTGTAAAGTAATTAGATACTTTTAAAGTATGTAACTACACACTTTCAAAGCAAGGAAATAAATTTCAGCAGCTTCATCGAATAGCTAAAAACTAAGTTGTTCTTTCAGATAAAAGAACATGTATTTACTAAAACTATCTGAACAGTTTTTTTCAGGAAAGTAAGTGTACAGTAACTAGATACTTTAAAAATATGTAATTAGATACTTTGAATACAGCAAGACATTTTTAAAATAACTTACTTAAGATGTAAACTGTTTATCAAGTATCTAAGAACTATAATGTGTACAAAGAAAAAATGGATTTACCTAGACTATTTGGATATTTTCGAAGAAAGTAACTATAAAGTAACTAGACACTTTCAAAGTATGTAACTAGATACTTTCAGAGCAACGAGATACTTTTAAAGTGATTTAGTTATACTATTATCCCTTTATCGAGTATCTAAGAAGTAAGTTACTTTGGCAGGAAGAACAAGCAAGTATTTACTTAGACTATTTGAATACATTTTCAGGAAAGTAGCTGTAAAGTATCTAGTTACTTTCAAAGTATGTAACTAAACACTTTTAAAGCAACGATATATTTTTAATGTAACTTAGTTATTCTGTAACCCATTCATCGAGTCTAAGAACTAAGTTAATTTTGCAGAAAGAGAAAAAGCTGTACTACCTTAGACTATTTGATACTTTTTCAGGAAAGTAATTGTAAAGCAACTGGATACCTTCGAATTATGTAACTAGATACTTTCAAAGCAACGAGATACTTTTAAAGTACCTTAGTTATACTGTAACATCTTTATCGGGTAACCAAAAACTTAGTTACTCTAGAGAAGAAAGGAAATCCGTTTACTTAGACTATTTAGATACTTTTTGAGAGAAAGTTACTATAAACTAACTAAATACTTTTACAGTAGGTAATTAGATATTTTCAAGTCAAAAAGGAGTCTCTCGCGAGCCACGTACGCGAATAGTCGTGCTACTACTGCTTAGTGCTTAATATTTAACAGTAATTACAATAACATTACATAGTTAGTAAATAATAAAATATTACCTTCAACTAGTGAGTGCATTATCAAGCCAGCTGGCCGCGGCCGGGTCAACCGACCGTGGTCCACTCAAAACCCACAGTTCGTGCTAATCGCGGAAAAACATGCTTAACTCTACGATAAAACAACCAACGTTAATATATAAAAGAAATTCTGTTCCTCTAGAAGATACCAATCAACTCACGAATAATGCGGATATGGATACAAGTGCCAATCAGCCATCAAATTCAGATGCCAAACGGAAGTCAGATCAAATATCGCCAACGATTCATAACGACGTGCAAAAAAGGTATATGTGGGATTCAGATTACCTACTAACACAAAATAAATACTATCTCCCCAATGAAATCGGAAAAAAAATCGAGGGCGAGAGCCCCTCACAATCAACACAACTAACAAACACACCAAAAATAAAAATACAACCAATTTTTCTTCATAATGCTGATAAAGTAAAATACACAGAAGTAACTAACGATATTAAAAAGACAGTCGCTAATAATTTTACAACTTCATTTAATGGAAACATCCTTCGCATAAACCTCACTATCACTATCACTATGTCGAGCGACAGATAATGACCTAAAATGTGTAAACTGTGCACATGCTGTGGAAAAATTGAGAATGAAATTAGACACAAATCATCCAGCGTGGAGTACCGACTGTGCAGTTTATAAACGTAAATTGGAACAAGCCAGAAGCAAAATTGATTTTTTAGAGTAGGCGAAAGAAGTTCTGAAATCATATATTTTAATTCCCAAAGTATGTTAAAACATATAGAAGAATTGGAAATTTTAATTTTATGGAGGCGCCCAGCGTTGCTATTCTTAAGTGAAGCTCGCATTACAGATGAAATAGAGGATTGTGAAATACAGTTTCCAGGATATAGTACAATAAGGTGTAATTCTACAAGTCGAAAGACCGGGGCCGTAGTTACAGTGTTGAAAAACAATATCGAATTTAGGGTAATATCGAATATAACATATAACAAGAACTTATGGCTACTTTCAATCTATATATCAAAAGGGTTTCATCAAGGTTCAAGGTATGTACACGGTAGTATACCACTCTCCGAGCTCAAGCGATGGTGAATTTTTAATGAAATTTGAAGAATGGTGCGACGAATATGTAGCAGACCGCAGCAAACATTTAATTTTAGGTGATTTTAATATTGACATGTCCAAGGACACTTTCTATGCGAAACGTTTAACAAATCTAATTCAACATCTAGGTATGAAACAATTAGTTCGCGATTGTACACGGGTGACTGCAACTTCGAACACATTAATAGATTTGGTAATAACTAACATTTCTAATTTAAATGTTGATGTCCTAGATACACCGAAAATCACTGACCATTCCTGTATAGAGGTGAGGTTTCGCAAACAATGCATAACCAGCGAGTTCAAATCGGTTAGTAGGAAATTCTTTGATGACTATTCACAAAATGGTTTATTAAATAAATTGGCTAAGTATAATAACGATATGAGTAAAAATGTACATATTGCAGCGGCAGGCATTGTGCAGTCTTTGCATAATTGCTTAGCTGACCTCATTACATACCGCGTTAGCAAGGTAAAAAACTCTTGCCCATGGTTTTCCGCAGAGTTGCATCAATTACAGAAATATCGGGACACGTTATACAAAAAGGCTAGATTATCTGCAAATGCAAATGATTGGAAACACTATAAAGAAATTATAAACAAATATAGCAACTTGATTAAAGAGAAAAAAAATTGCTACTATGAAAATAAAATTAAAGAAAGTCAAGGCGACTCAAAAAATATGTGGAAAGTTATTAAGCATATCGTTAAGAAGCCGGAAGCAGAGTGTACACCGAAAAACATTGTATTCCAAGGAGTAGAAGTAACCGATTCCAAAGAGATAGCTAAAAATTTTAACCAATACTTCATAAATAGTATTGTCGACATAAATCGTGATATACTAAACACCGATTTTGAAGAGGCATTCATACCTGATCCTGTTAACATCTTTAAATTTAAGGAGATTTCTGTAATCGATTTTGAGAAAACAATTACGAGCATAAAAAGAAAGGGTAGCACGGATGGCATTTCTGTTCAGGTTCTAAGAGATGCATTGCCAATTATAGGAAATCTTCTGGTAAAACTAATAAATGAGTCGTTAAAGAGTGGAATTTTCCCAGATTCCTGGAAGAAATCCAAAGTAATTCCTATCAGAAAAATTGTGGGTACAAAGAAATGTGAAGAATTTAGACCAATTAATACGTTGCCGGTGTACGAACAAATTTTAGAAAAAATTGTCAAAGACCAATTGCAGGAGTTTATCGAAGCAAATAAGATTACAAGTGGCAAACAATCCGGATTCAGAAGCAAACATTCGTGTGAAACGGCATTAAATCTAGTCCTAGCAAATTGGAAAAGTGAACTTGATCAACAGAAAAGTGTAGTGGGAGTGTTTCTAGATTATAAGCGTGCTTTTGAAACAATCGATAGGGAAAAATTAATTACAAAATTGGACAAATATGGAATACAGGGAATCGAGAAACAATGGTTAGAGAGTTATCTATCTTCGCGAACCCAAACAACTGTGTATAATGAAGAGGAATCGACGGAAATTCTTAACACATTGGGGGTTCCTCAGGGATCCGTATTAGGTCCATTGCTATTTCTACTGTACATCAATGATCTGGAAATAAATATTAAACACTGCTCGCTAAATTTGTTTGCTGACGACACATTAGTTTGGGTAACTGCGGAAAATACTACTGATGCCGTCAACAAAATAAATACAGATCTTGAGATGATATCAAAGTGGTTACAAATAAATAAACTAAAATTAAATATTGCCAAAACAAAGTGCATAATCGTATCAAATAAAACTAATAGTGAAAATATAACTGTTAAAGTAAAAATAGACGGTCTAGAAATAGAACAAGTGCCTGAAATTAAATATCTGGGAGTTATTATAGATAATAGACTTACTTTTCGTAGTTATATAAATTTTATCATTAAGAAAGTCGCTAAAAAAATTGGATTTTTGGGGAGAATAGCCAGTAAACTAAGTATTAATGCTAGAATTCTAGTCTATAAAACCATTATTGCGCCACACTTTCATTACTGTGCAAGTATCCTCTTTCTTTGTTATGAATCGGATTTACAAAGGTTGCAAAAACAACAAAACAGAGCGATGCGAAATATTTTACGATGTTCTAAATATACGAATATTAAGTTAATGCTGAATACGTTACAGTGGCTAAGTATCAAACAACGTATTTATTTTAATACGTTGGTTTTGATTTACAAAGCTGTTAATAATTTATTACCAAATTATATGTCGCATCACTTGATACTAAATGCTGACGTTCATCAATATAAAACAAGGAATCGATTTGATTTTAGACTGCCTAAATTAAATAAAGCGAGTACACAAAATTCTCTGTATTACAAGGGACTAAAAGTCTATAATTCGCTTCCACAAGATGTAAAACAAATGACAAGTATTTATAGTTTTAAAAAATATTTAAGCAGCTTTGTTAAACAATACTATTAATTTTAATGTTATTAATGATAAATAAGTTAAGATATATAATAATAATGATTCTATGTACTAGTATATTATACTAAATAAACTTACTTACTTACTTACTTACTTACTAATGAGGATGATTATCGAAATCTCACTAAATTCTATACAACTAATGATATAAAGTACCACACCTTCCAAAATCCAAATAATAAACCAATTTCAGTGGTAATTAAAAATGTACCACTGTCCTTGACAACGGAAGAAATTCAGAATGAGTTAAAAAACTATCCTATAATTAAAATAACTCGTATTTTAAACAAAGATAAAAAACCTTCACCCATTTGCGCAGTTGATCTTACTAACAACGACGAAGCAAAAGAAATCTACAAGTTAGATAAACTCTTTTATTCTATTGTCAAAGTAGAAACGCGAAAAAAAACAACAGATCTGCCCCAGTGCCACAGATGTCAGCGTTTTGGCCATACGAAGAATTACTGCCTTCTTACCCCAAGGTGCGTTAAATGCCCGGGCAACCATCTCACAAGCGAATGTCAAAAACGCCTCAATGATCCACCAATCTGCGTAAACTGTAACGAGCACCACCCAGCCAACTACAGGGGGTGTAAAAGCTATAACCAACAGCGAAACATCCTAGCACGTAGCCAAACCCTCAGTAACAGATACAACAGCAGGAATACACCCAGCGCGACAACAAACCCAAACCATAGCTATTCTTACATACTTAAAAATTCTTCAAAAGAACCAACTTCAAACCAACAACAAAACTCAACAATAAACGCTACAGACTCACCCATAATAAATAACCTCATAAAAATCCTTCTTGATTTTATAACTCCCCTCCTTCCTCAAATTAAAACATTTTTAATCAACACAATACTTCCTAACATTATCAATGGCCCATAAAATACTACAAAACTTAACAATCCTAAACTGGAATGCAAACGGAATAACAAATCAACGCTCAATTTTTATTGCATTTCTAGCCAGATACAGCATTGATATCGCATGCATATCAGAAACTCATCTTACTGAAAATGATGTTTTTAAAATACCTGGATACTACATTTACAGAAGGGACAGAAATGCTAGAGTAGCTTCGGGGGGAGTCGCAGTACTAGTTAAAAGACAAATTACCTATCACCCACTAATCATGGAGAACACCACAATAGAAACGACTGCAGTAAAAATCACGCTGTGTAATAACAACCAGGTGACCATAATCAGTACATATAAGCAACCCAATAAAAAACTTACAGACGACGACATACAAATTCTTTTAAATACCAATGAGCCCACCCTCGTGATTGGAGATCTCAACAGTAAAAACACTGCCTGGGGCTGCCGAACCACCAATCCTGCAGGAGCTCAACTCCTTAATTACTCGGCCTCGTACAATTTCCAAGTGTTAGCCCCTACCGAACACACATACTATCCCTACCGAGCGGATCACCAGCCGGACATCCTTGATATAATCCTACAAAAATGCTTTACCAAACAAATACACCAAACACCCTGTTATGTTATTCCGCCTCGACAAATTTTTCAGTACGCCCCTGTGCTCCTAATTATATTTAAATTCGTTTGAACCAACTTACAATGCTCGCGGCCCACGGAATGCTCTCCGTCAGCACTTCGGTGTAGTACGCTAATTGCTTTATTTATCCCGACATACTGGCGTCAACGCCAAAGAATTGGTGGTAAAAGAAACACGTATCGTCTTGAATAATAAATGTCTTTGTACCACAACCCTGGCAGCGATAGGCCAAGAATTCTTGGAACCTATACGCATTACCCTGTATGATATATAAGAAGGAAATAAATTCTGAATAATCCCCTTTGTCCCACGCAACAATGGAACTACGTTTTAAATTTTAATCGTGTTTTTCAATAACTCAACGCTGCCCTTCGGAGAGGCCACCTTGGTAATTCAATCCCCTGGGACTCGCTGCGACATCGAAAATTCATTCCAGAATGTTCGAGGCCCCTTTCGTTTGTTGATAGCACCCACAATAACGCTTCTTTGTTTCACAACAGTTCAAAAGTGGTGCAATAATGAGAGGGAGAATTTCCATCAGCTGTTGCAAAAGAGAGATGCTTTCCAGGAGAACGGGGAACAAATCTTGTGGTCTTCACGCAATTAAATTTTGGAAGTAGTTCGGCGACAGCCTTCATAGCCGTAGGTGCAAAAAGAACTCCGAGGCGGTCGTGAAGTTAAGAGAAAAGCCCGCGAATCGTTTTATTGGGGAAAACGTCGTTTATCGTATCGTTTGTTGTCCGCTCTCTAAGTACAGAGGGATGCATCGTTTGCCAGTAGTGCACATATAGTTCTAACGTCGTTTGATTATCCCCGCTTGTGTACTCGTGTCGTTCGAGGATAATTGCAGTTGCAAATTCTGATTACGTTCGCTGGGCCACCCCGGAAACTAAAGTCATCTTCGCCAGCTCCGTCGCCGACCCGCTCTCTCTTTCAAGTTGGACCCCCTGCAGCAGCTTTGCCAAGCTTCCGCCGAGGACGTCATCGCTACCCCAACATGCTTACAGCTCCAGGTATTTATTGTATGTGCGATATATCTTGTGTGCCGAGATAAGTGGCGTCTGTAATTTTTACTGTGCAACCCCAGTGATCAAAACGATGCGTACGCTCGCCGAATTTTAGAATTTGATTTGCTTGTTGACATCAGGGGCTTGACCCTGGATATCTTGTCTTGTATTTTGTAATAACATCATTAGACACTAAGGTAACTTTGCTTGGGAGCCCCTTTCATATTCAAGTAGGGTGTGCCTTCCTTTTTTTATTAAATTTAAACTCGCCTCAGGGCGATTATTTCAGTGTAAACTTGTTTGTAAATTTAACTCATTCTATAATAAATCTGTTAAAGTCAGTCGGTTTATTTGTCGAGTTCTGAACCCCTTCCGGGTTCCTAAGTAATTTAGTTTGGGCAAAGGCCAAGTGTAACTGCAGTTGTAAAGCTAAAGCATGTCTTTTGGAGCAAGCAAGCCCCAGAATTTGGGCCAGTATTAGTGTGCTTTTGTTACTCTTTAGCAAGGGTGGGCCTTAAGGTAAGTCATTTGTTTATGGCCACTCTTGGTGTTCTATCTGAAGACTCGGTGGAGGCTTGGACAGCGCGGCGAGGACAACCGTGGACTTGGAGGACCTCCCCATAGGCTACGTGTGTGTTCTTGTTTCTAACACGTTTGCCATTTCCTATCTAGAAACAAGTGGCGCTCTAGGCATCTATTTTAAGCAATCTTTAGGGTAAGTGCTCCGGTTTTTCTTTTAGCTTTCGAACCACGCCTTCCCGACTAAGTTAAGTGCGAGTAACCGGAGCAACAAAATCTGCTCCAACACATTAAGATCTGTGTTCTTTTTAGTAAAGCCGGCGAACCCTGTAGTTTGTACCCGATTTTTGACAGTGCTTTTGATCAATGTCGATCTGAGCATTTAAAACTGTAACAACCCATTGAAGAACTCGACTCCGATCACCTACCCGTGGTGATAACGTTTCTGAGCGCTCCACACCGCAACCCTCCTAACCCCAAGTTAATAAACGGCGTTGTCAACTGGAAAAACTTTCAAGCACATCTTGATCAAAATATCAAACACCTGCTTAATCTTGAAACCAGAAAAGACATTGATCAGGCAGTTGATGACTATACTAGCAGTATACAAAACAGCATCTAGCAGACAACTCAAACCAATCATAGGAAAATACCAGCAACGTACAACATACCGCCAAATTACATCATTGAGCTAATAAAACAAAAAAGCAAAGTACGGCGTGATTGGCAAAGAACTCGAAACCCGACAACCAAAAACGTCTTAAATAATCTAGCACACCGAATCAAAAGAGAACTTGAAAACTACAAAATTCTAACATATCAAAGGTATATCGAGGATTTAGAACCTGGAGATCCAGGTATGTGGAAAGCCACGAAAAGAGTTCTAAAGGAACCTCAGCAAATACCCCCAATTACAACCAACAACACAACTTATTATACGGATGAGGACAAATCTGCGCTATTCGCTAATCACCTAGCACAAACATTTACTCCCACAATTGGTAACAACTATGCTTTCACTAACTCGATCCTAAACTACACTGAATCACATCTCCCAATTCCTGACCGTATACAACCTACCTCCCCCAATGAAATCAAAGCAATCATTAACACCTTACCCAGAAGAAAGTCTCCGGGATGTGATCTTATCACCAATGAAATTCTGAAGCGACTTACAACGAAGGTACTCGCATTCCTGACGACACTGTTTAATGCTTGCCTCAGAAAGGGATACTTTCCAATAGCATGGAAGCATGCCATAGTTGTTATCTTTCCCAAGCCAGGAAAAGATAACAAAAACCCTAATAACTATCGACCAATAAGTCTTTTAAATACTCTCTCAAAAATACTTGAGCGAATAATCTACTCGAGACTAAATGATCAACTGCAAGAAGCAGCTATTCTTCCACCATTTCAGTTTGGGTTCAAAAGCGGACACTCGACCTGCTACCAGCTTCAAAGGATAGTAGAAATAATCGAGACCGGGTACGAAAACAAGCAGTATACCACAGCTGTATTTTTGGACATCGCAAAGGCATTTGACAAAGTTTGGACTGAAGGTCTTAAATATAAATTGCTCCAACTGCCAATACCAAGCTACCTTAAAGCGATAATACACTTATTTTTAGATAACGGGACCTTCGCTGTGCGAATCAACTCAACTGTCTCTGATAGCAAACCTATCAAAGCTGGAGTGCTCCAAGGGAGTGTTCTGGGACCAATATTATTTAATATATTTGTTAGAGATATTCCACTTACACTCGAAAACCTTGCTATGTATGCTGACGACACTGTGATCATATCGCAAAACTGGAACCTGAACGAGTCAATCTCTCAACTGCAATCAGCTGTCGACGAAGTAAACAACTGGCTAACTAAATGGAATATAACACTTAACCCAACGAAATGCGAAGCCAAAATATTCGACTTTAGAAGGATTAAGGATCCTAATAACATTGTGATAAATGGTACGTGCATTCAATGGAATCCCAATAATGAAACAGTGAAATACTTAGGTGTACATTTAGACACGCGCTTATCGTGGAAATTTCACATTAATAAGAAGCTCAACTTGTGCCACGCCAGGCTAACAAAATTATATCCAATAATTAATCGAAAATCATCACTTAAAACTGACTGCTCCCTACTCCTTTATAAATCGCTAATTCGACCGTTAGCAACATATGCTTGCGTTATTTGGAGCAATGCCTCTAAATCCAACATCAACAAAGTACAAACACTGCAGAATAAAATCCTAAGGATATCAGTTGATGCCCCTTGGTACATCCGAAATACACAACTGCATTACGAGTTAAAAATTCCAACTATTGAAGAATATCTGAGGAAGACTATCAAAAAGTTCCTACTTAATATTAACAACTGTGAAGGTGCTGCCCACTACCGGCTAGGACACAAAAATATACACAGAAGATTGCAACGCAAACTTCCACAAGATCTATACGACAATAGTGAATACGAAGACAATTAATCCGCTAACACCCAAGAATATGCAATTCATCCTAGAGGACTACTTGATGCGTTAATTTGTGTATCTTATGATATGTGTTCTGTAAGACATGTAAACTTTATATAAGTGCCATGAATAACAATGCACTTTGTTGAACTGGCAATAAATAAACTAAAAAAAAAAGTCAAAAAGATACTTTTCAACTAAGTTAGTTATACTGGAACCCCTACGTCAAGTGTCTAAAGACTAAGTTACTTTTGCAGAAAGAAAAAATATATTTACATATTTTTTTTGGATAATTTATTCAAGAAAGTAACTAAATACTTTCAAAGTATGTAACTATAAATACTTTCAAAACGATATACTATTAAAGTAACTTAGTTCTACTGTAACTCCTTCATAAAGTATCTAACAACAAAGTTACTTTTACAGAAAAAAAATATTTACTTAAACTATTTAGATTATCTTCAGGAAAGTAACTGTAGAATAGCTAGATACGTCTAAGGTTTATAAGTAAATATTTTTATAGCAATGAGATACCTTTCAAGTAAGTTAGTTGTATTGTTATCCCTTCGTCGAGTGTCTAAGAATGAGCTGTGTTTGCTTAGACTATTTGGATATATTTTTCAGGAAAGTAACTATAAAGTAACTAACAGAAAAAGATTCATCAAAGAGGGCCAAGGAAAAAAAAGATAGACATGAGTTGTATATTTAGTATTAATTCAGAATGTAGGTAATTGTAATTAATACAACTGTCACTTTATGCCAGACTAATAAATTTGATAAGCCCCAAACCGCTTTTCAATTCCTTTAATGTTATATGAGGAGCTCATTTTTAAAGTGCCACAAGTCCAATTTTTGAAAATTTCGGGTAAAGACGGCGTTGCACTCTCAAGGCAGTTATCTGTGCTTCTGTAGAAGTTCAGCTTTCAAAACGACACCAGTCCTATGAAAATGTATACAGCTTTTAACGTATCATTTGCCAAACCGAAACAAGTCCTCCTGCTTGTCCGTTTCAAACCGCAATAAGTCCACCTTTTCGTTTCAAAATGACACAAGTCCAAATTTCGTTTCAAAACGAAACTAGTCCGTCATACACCTGCGCCGCGCCGGTTTGCAATCAGCTGTTGATGACTAAGACTTAGTCATAAATTATTTAGTAATTTATTTACGGTTAGTTACTTCTTGTGTTGTTGCGTGTCTTATGTTGTGAAAAATTGAGTCTATTGAAGGTGTTATAGTAGAAGAACATAGTGTGGGGTCTCGTAAAAGGCCACAGCTATCGCAAAAGGCTAGAATCACGAAAAGGAATGAAAGGTTTGATAAAATGTAATTTTGAGGTTAAGGTACAGCAACTAATCCTTTATAACATGTTTAGATATAAACCTGTGGACCCTAATTTGAGGAAATGGGCGATTCCTTGTCAGCATACCAAAAAGAAAGCGTATCAGTGCCGTGAGATAGACATTCATACCTTAAAAGAAGCTAAGAAGTATTTCTTTAAGGATTATTATAAGAATAATCAGAATTTGAGGCTTGCAACCCTACTTCAAGTTGCTACTCCACAGAGAGACCGAAACAGACATGCTGCTACGTACAAGCCACATGAATTCCAAATTCAATATACTGTAAGTTCCTACAAGTAGTATATTTCATTGCAATTCATATTTTTGTTTTGTATTAAAACTATTACAGATAAAAGCAAAAACCTGGTACTCTTTACACATGCTTTAAAGCCGTATTACTAAGCTAATTCAATATAATATAAAAAGTATTTATTTTAATGTATAGGTACCTATACAGATTTGCCCCAATATAATTATTATTTTACTTTTCTGTGTGTACGTATATGGATATTTTTGGTATATATTCTAAAATTAATAACTAAATTACAGATACGTCAGAAAAAGATGCATTACAAAGTCTGCAGAACCTTCGTTGCAAAGTTGTTTGAAATTACACCTCGTAGGATTTTATCTGTTGCTAAAAAAGTCAAAAAGGGAGAAACCGTCGGGATTAATAGTGGCGGAGACAGACGGTCTCATAAGCAAGTACCCAAGTTCGAAAAAGTAAAAGGTTTTATTGGCAAATTTAGAGCGCAAGAAAGCCATTATACTCGTAACAAATCTAAACGATTGTACCTGCATTCTTCATTAACTGTCAGAAAAATGTGGATAATGTACAATAATGATGTGGAGGATGACTTAAGCGTTACATACGGTTATTTCCATAAAGTGTTTAGCACCCAATTCAACTTGGGATTCGGTTCCCCAGCCACTGATGTGTGCAGTTATTGCGAACGTATGAAATATCAGATTAAAAACAATTCAGAAAATGATAGTCTCAAACGTGAGTTGCAGCTGCACAAATTTAAAGCAAAGCAATTTAACTTGTTGATGAACGAAGAAAGGGATAATGAGGTTACATACTGCTTTGACCTTCAGCAGGTTCAGAATCTCCCTAAACTTCCCATACAAGAAACTTTTTACTCCCTTCAAATTGCTTTCTACTGTTTTTGTATCGTTGACAAACATGCCAAAGATCCAAAGTTCTACGTGTGGACCGAAGATGTTAGTGGCCGTGGATCCAACGAAATTGGATCAGCTGTGTTACATTTTCTTAGAAATTCAACATTCGATGAATCAGTAACAAAAATCCGTTTATTTTGCGACGGGTGTGGCGGCCAAAATAAGAACAGCCACATACTACATATCCTGATGTACTGGCTTCACAATGAATCCCCAAACCATATTAAGGATATTCAGCTAACATTTCCCATTAGAGGCCACTCTTATTTACCGGCAGATCGCGTGTTTGGACGAGTGGAGAGAGAATTACGTCGAAACGATCGAATTCTTCTTCCCTCAGATTACATCAATATTTACCAGAAATTTGGAAACGTTTATGAATTGAGAAAAGATTGGGTAGTTTACGACCTGAAAGATCTACTTTCTGTGCTTTGTAAATACGAAGGAATCAGCGAGCAGAAAATAGTTTCTTTAAAAAAAGTTACAAAGCCTAACACAAAAACTCATGCAGTAACCATAGTAGCTCAAGTATTTTATCGAAATGAAGACCCTTCTAAAAAACCTAAAACTCTTCTGAAAAGAGGAAAATCTTTGACAAATGCAGCTCTGAAGCCTGTTACAGAGAAGCATAAAATTTTATCTGATAAAGGCAAAGCAGTAAACAAACTTCTGATAGCTGCGTTTGGACAAGAGTGGCGTCTTGACGAAACACTGAAGTGGTATTTTGACATATTGATTCGCGACTTTCAAACGGCTCAGGACGTTGACAGGGAAGAGGCCGAACAGGAAGAAAATTGTAACTGCGCCCAAGAAGAACCGGAATTCAAAATTTAACATAATGCGTTTTCATTCTCAGTTTCTAATTCTTTTATAAGTATATCAATCAATAGTTATTTTTTGGTTCCTAGAATAAACATTTTTTTTATAATTGTTTTGTATTAAAATCAATAAAGTTCTTTTTTTTTGTTCCTAGAGAATACATTTATTTTTCAAAATGCAACCAGTCCCAGTTATGGTTTCATAACGAAACAAGTCCGAACTAAAACTGCTCACAAAATTCGAAAACAATGTTTTTGATTTACAGAAAAGTGCATCCTCCGCAGATATACTACTCAATATTATATACAAAAATTTTTGTGTCAATCAGCTTCCTAGAAATTGAGAAATCAGTTTTTACGCTCTAGCCAAAAATTTAAAAATTGGACTTGTGGCACTTTGAAAATGAGCTCCTCTAATTTTATATGTGTTATGGTTTCTTATGTTTATTGATTGTGAGTAGATCGGCGATGCTGACAACCCAGAAAAGGTAGATTCCCGTTCGTCGAAGCGGGGCGTCGGTCCCTTGACTTCGAATTTCTACGAGGGCCGGACGGAAAGTTTCCTCCATTTTCTATTAATGAAATTTGTGGTGTTCAATCCCCTCCTCTCTATTTTGATTACAATCAACCCCTATTGTGACAGCAGTCGTGTTGATCCGAACCATTTTACTCTCTGAACAAATAGCCGGACAACCGTCTGTTGCAGTAAGTTGAGGCGTGATTAAATTGAGCTTTGTTTTTGAAGATTAAGGTGTCCTAGCTACCCATTTAGACTATTTCCGAAGAATTTTAAGGTCGTAAAAGTCGTTTTGTACTGTAACAAATTTCTTCACGAAACTATACCCCACAATAATATATTCAGCCATAACACAGACTGTGTTATATTCTAAAATGGCAGAGATGGTACGGGGAGATGTAAATATGAAAGTCTGCTCGGATGATTCATTGCAGACTCTGAAATGAATTCAAAAATAAATAAATACAAAGAGCTCTACACAGCTACAGTTTATAACCTGAAGTTCTGATTAGCTTATTAGATATAAATTAGAAAGTATGAAAAACTGTAATCGAATTTAAGACTGAAAGTTAGTTTGATTTTAATTATCGAGCGCATTATAACTAGAATAACAAAAGATCAGTAGAGGGTTAGCCGTTTTAGTTTTTAAAGTTTCAACTCGCATTATTTCTGTTTTGAAATGTGTTGCACGGGTATGTCTTTTGAAAGTAGTTAATTGGAATGCGTAGTGCTCCAGTAATATTATTTTTCTTTACCTTCCCGGATTTAATATGACAGACAGCGGATTTTTAACAGCTTAACTTATGAGTTATTTATTCAAATAGAATGTCCGGTTATGATTTACGTTGCATTTATTTATATACAACTTTGCGTGCCAACTTTATTTTTAAGAAGTACTGCTATCTCTACTTTTTGTTAAATGAGAATAAATCTTAGGCCTGCGCTTTTTACATAACCGAAAGCAGGACATTTCGTTAGTTTATGCCTAAGAAAACTGTTTATCCCGTCTAAACAAAAGAATCCGACCAAAAAGAAATGGCGAGGTTGCTCTTGTCGTTTTTCTAAGCGGCAGACAGCGCGAGCTTAATTTAAATTACAGCAAGCGCCTTTGTGTTCCAATAAAGTCAATCTGTATCAGATCCAAAAAAGTGCCGAGCAAAAAGTTGTCATTGGTTGCAACACTCGTGCTTGATATTGAATTAAAAAGCCGATCACTGGACCAAAGATACCGTCATAAGGACACGCTCCAGGAACTCCTTATTCCAGCAGTAGCGAACGTAATAATTTCAGCTTGTCGCCGCGATAGCCTCCGGAAGTGAAAATAAAGAAAAGCACATATCGGCAATAGCTGATAAATAATATCCACAACATCTGCTTCGCGATGCCTCCTACTGCTGCGGCGTGCTGAAGCCAAGGATGTCGGAGCTTCCTGTATCAGATAAAAGTTAATCATGTAAATTATCTAATAAATTTTTCTTAGCCTCCATTTCGCAGACGTACGACATTCTAAACAGTAACTGCATAATATTGCAGGGAATTAATTGTTTGTTAACGGCGGAGAGCCACGCACGCTTCTTTAGATATTAAAATTAATAACGTCAATTAACATGAATAACAAACTCCAGGACGGCGGAACAGCTTAATCAGGAAAAGGCTGCCGTAAAATAAGCATAGCCTAGACACGCTTAGGCAATAATATAGCGAATTCTGCCTCGAAATCTAACTGATGCTTGATACATGTTGGAACATATAGTCGAGCTAATAACCTGACAAATGAATGGTTTATTGTTAAAGGCTAATTTTGGGACCATTATATCATTATATCAAAACTCATTTTTATAAAAACAAATGTAAATCTTAATCACTAGGATACGAAACAGTAAATTGTTTAATATCAAAAACAATCTTTCTAAAATTTGTGCTGTGTGCCAGTTAAGCTCATAGTTTTGTGAAAAAATTATTAATAAAAAAGTTATTTGTATTAGAAAAAAAGTTTTTCCATATTCACCAGTGTACAGGGCATTTTTGAGTATAATTTTCATAGTGATAACAGTCCCCAGTGAAGAGGGATAGCCAGCTGCTAGAGTTTCCCAAGTGCGATCAACTTCGGAGCCCCTTTTCGACTCCATGGAGGTGTCGGCCAGCAAGAATGGTATGTGCTACGCTTGGAGGAGACGTTCATGAGTGATTGGCTGCAGAAATTTAAAAGAAGAAGCCATCACCAAGTCCGTAATTGCCGTGGCGTCCTTCGATTGGACGAAACCAGCATACGAAGCCCTTTGCAAGGTAAAATTCACAGGAAAGCTGTCGCTGAAGGCCCGTAAAGCGAGGGTTGTATCAGGATTGAACATCGTACGAGGTTGTGAACGTGGTCCCAGCTGCAGACATTCATCCAAGGTTTTATAATTTTGATGGTGTCCCTCGAATTTGTAGTTTGAAGCCGATTTTGGAAGATTTGCCAGAAATAGAACAAAATCCGATCAGAGCGTCGTATTACGTCACTAAAACAATACCCGGTTAGCCGGAAATTACGTCATATCAATTACATTGTATTTACCTGATGTTAATTTGGCCATTGGGGTGTTTGGAATTCAAATTACGCAAATTTTTATACGTGCAGATCATCTTTGTGGTTACAGTTAATTTAAAAGTTATAGCTGTCAGAAACGAATTTAAGCAATTGCCACGCTAGTGAATTTGTCAGATACAAAAGTATTTGAAATATAAGTTGTTGAACCTATCCCTGTTTTAACAGTTTGTTTCATGCTAGACCGGAGCTTTAATTCAATTAAATTGCATATAAATAAAATACATAAGTACAATAACCCATTTAATTAGCAAATAATTATAACATCCATTTTGGTGAGCCCTGAGATTGATATAGAATTCTTGATTAACTATTTGATTTATAAATTGCGGTGATTTGCCCTATTTATTATTCATATTTTTACTAAAGCCTTGTATTTGTTAAGGGCATCATTACACTTACACTTAATTAAAAAAATGAGTGTCAAAATAACGTTTTAAATATTTAATAAGTGCTGTATGGCATAAATGCATTAGCGCAAGTTTGTACGTGCTGTGTATATGATTAAATAAAGCTAAAAATAACGAGTATTTTTATAGAGGATGATAATAAGAAAGTTGCTTGGTTTGATCGCCATGCCTGATGAAAGTATTAAAGCCACCCAAATATCAACCAAATTTCTTACTAAAACTAATTTACCTTGTATCAAAAAGTCGTTCCATTGACTCATTTTTGTTCAACCTAAAATAATATTTCCAGATTTAAAATCTGGACGGGGGGGGGGGGGGTGGAGAGGTGGTACAATGGTAGGTTTCAACAGTTTTTAGAAAATATCTCGTTAATTATGATATGAGGTTTAGCGCAAACTTTATCTTATATAAAATTATACAATAAAAATGGTCTTATGCAATTTTGCGCTCCAGTAAATGATTACGGAGATATGGAGGGGGTAAAACTGTAACTTTTTCTGTTTGGTCAAAAAAAGCATGAACGCCTATGATCTCGTAATATTTACTCCAAGTGTATTATGTAAAGGGTTCAGGGAAGTGGGAGGGGTCAGATGGTTATGGTGAAGAACCCAGCACAAAAGACGAACAACATTTGCGCAGATCATCCACTACTACACATGTTGAAGTGAAAGGGAAAGATGCAATCAATGTCACTCTTGGACAAGCAGAATTTCTAATTAATAGTAATAACAAGATACAACTGATTGCTCTCATCACGGTACACTTATAGCAAGCTGGCTTTAAAGTGATTCGGGGTGGTATTGAGGAAATTATATCTATAAATTGAAGAAACGGAACATCCTTCATTTCCCTGATATCACTCCGAATGTCTCCAATGCAGTAAACTCTTTCTTCTTGGTTACCTTTCTTCGGTACAGCCATCTTCAACTGTTTGTTGGTTGGAGCATGAACAACCAACAAGACCAATAAATCGGTGTCATTGCCAATAACGATAGCCTTTTTTCCTTTTTTGAATCGTCAATTGCAGTAAAAACGATATTGGTATCAGCATCACCTTCAGCCTGAATCACTATTTCATAACAGAGAAAATCGCTGAATATATGAATACAACCTACCACTACATCTAGTTCCTGTCGATTTTATGAGAAGGCTGTCGATAATATAGAACTGTGGGCACTCAAGAAGGTCTTAGTCAACTGCAGAATAGCCTACAGATACAAAATTCTGATACATATGAAAGCAACCGTGACAATGATGCTAAACGACGATATTACATTTTACACCATATACATTAGAAAAGGATTGTGACAAAGCGAGACAATTTTCGTAAAATTGTTTCTCCAGTCAATAAACTGGGTAAGAAAGTACAATCATGAACGAGAGACCTTCCAACAACATCAGATTCGCTGATAATATGCTTTTAATATCCTCTTAATAGGGCGAATAAGACGAAGAATAATGGGCAATACCAACGAAAAGCGAGAAATATCGGTGAATGGAATCAAGATAGAATATCTACCGAACATGTCTGCTTAACCTTAAGGCAAGCAAGTACAACCGACGAAGAAAACCAAAGACTGAAATTAAAAGAGTTCGAATGGTATGGACAGCAATTGGAAAATGTTTCTTCGTTCTGAAGAACCAGAAAATACACCTAAGGTCAAATATCTACAAATCCTGCTTTATACGAGGCGTCACATTTGGAGCTGAACGTATATTAAAACCAACTTAAATAAAATTTAAAAAACAAAACGCAATGGAAGGACAGATTTTGGCTATATTACTAAAATACTTAAAAATATGAGTTGGTTAAAAGCGAAATTAGAGTGGAAATGGTCCGGTCAAAACGAACACCATCAAGACCAACGCTTGAAGGAGGTAGAAAAATGACGCTCATACTTAGGATTGCTGTGGTGTAGAAAGGCATGTAATTGATAGGATACAATGGGCTGAAAAAATGAAGAAAAAGAAAACGATTAAAAATATTTAAAAAATCGTTAGGAAAAAAGTCATAAACAAAGGCAGATAGAATTCTATTAAAATTAGAAGACATTTATAGAAGTGATGATCCTTCTAAAATATCCACTAAAACTTGAAAAGAACCTTCAAAACGTTTGCTTTCCACAAATGCCCCTGCGTCATTAAACAATGGATAAAACATTACTAAGTCTGCTTTAGCTGTCGATAAGTATTTCTGATGAAAACTGGTTGGATGGTCCGAATAGATTACTTCCAACCAAAATTGCTCAGCCAGTTTTGACCCAGATTGCTGAAAAATTTACAATTTAGCAGAAGTAGTAAAAGATGTTGCCAGTGAAGAACATGAAAAAGTATTTGCTATAATGTTTTATTCTTTGTATATTTTTTTGTTAAACAAGATTGTTAGCTGTGATATTTTATAAATCTGCAAATGTGTACGACAAGATAAAATGCAAACGTTATTGATAGGCAGGTAGTTACGCGATTGCTTATATCAGCCCGAATGCAAATCAATAAATACATACTAAGAAGAGTGTCCAATTTCTCACAAAAGCGTTCGAGTTCTTTGCGTCAATATTACATAGAAAGTGACAAGGAAATGATCCTACTCGGTTATGTCGTCTTCGAGTTTTCATGTTTACATTTATCTGGCTTGACATATTCGACTTTTCTCAATGTTTCAACTTCTTTAACATCAAAGAGGTTATGGTCTTCACAATAGCTGTATAGTTTCATTTCATATAATCTGAGTTGATCGCGATTGATTGAGCGGTTCTGAAAAAAAAGATAAGTTTGTAAAAATTCAATTCGTTAGAGCTTTTCTGCAAGTGAAATTGAGTGAAATCGGCAAATCGCTCTCACGAACGAGCCGGTCATGCTCATTTTAATAAAGGAGAGCCGATACTTAGGCGAATTTACCATAAATATTACCGCACACTTACAACTCTTCAAATTGCGGCTTAATAATCACGCTTGCGGAATGGACACGAATTAATCTTAAAGCTTCGGCTTCGAATGTAGATGTGCGAGTGCAAGAACAAAGAGCGGCCGATAATAAGCTGCGGAATGGAAGACTGTGATTATTAATAGACGATTACGAGCACATCGAATCTTAATTTCCACAAATACATCTCGCAACCCAGTCGCAGTTGGCATGCTTCACAGCGCTTTTCTGATTTCGCAATGCTTCCGCGTACATCGCTTATGATGAGGCGTTTTAGTATTCATAAAGCGCGCTATGGTAATCAGGTGCCAATAGGCGACCATTGTGGGATGCTTATGGGAATTCGCTCGATTACCGATTCTTTAGCTGTCAGCTTGTAAATAATGGTTAGCGACGCTCATTCTATCAGATCAGACCACCAAATGTCTTCATGTCGGCTAAGCCTCGGTGCAGCGTTCGCGGTTTGCTGGCTTCGCCAACCGAGAAACCAGCGGAGCCAAGTAGACCTTAACGTCCCAATAAAATTTCGAAGTTATGGTGTAGGTGCAAGTGAGTGAAACACGAAGCTGAATCAAGGCCAGAGTGGGCATCTTTGGATAACGATATCGCTTTTTCGATATAAAAGAAGTTCGATTACGACATAAGCAAAATGTTTTCTGCATTAAACAGGAGTCATGAAAAACAGTTTATGTAGCCCACTTTCTTTTTAAAGAAATTGTTCTTTTTCACTTTTTGGAACTAACTCACCGAGTGAAAAAAATTTAAATTTTAAAATGATTTAACATTTAATACTCACTGCTTGGAATATTTGTTCACTATTTAATAATAATAATAACAATAACTAATGCTGTGTCTATTGATATGGTTGATTATATAAATTTAAATAATTTTGAGATTAAGTTTCGGGTAGAAGCCACAAGGTGAAGTGATAAAGTAGTCGATAGTTTCGATTGCATATAAGTTACCTTGAATAAAATAGAATAATAGTTAACATAATATTTAATGAGCACCTGTAACGGTTGGCAAAAATTTTTCACGCCATTGCTTTTGAGTTGATTTACCTTACTTAATTCTCAATTCAGTTTCCCAGTCCACTATGATGTGTAATCGTTGCTGTATAATGAAGGATATGATTTTATAGACCGCATTTACAAATTTCCTTTCCGAGTTCGTTATACACTCTGTATTATTGTTTAGCTTTTGTAGCTAACAATCTAATACTAGCTTCGCCTTGTTCCTAATTAATTCATCACCCTCGTCATCAAACTATTATTTTGTCTTGCGTGCAATATCAAGTGAACGCCACTGAGCTCTCCCGGCGGATAGAGATGTTTTGCCCTGAACGCAAAGCGGGGACTCGCTTCACTTTTCAGTCCTGTACTGGTACCCCAACAGGAAGGCTGCTCTTGAACTGGGCACTTTTCCACCTGAATCACGCCACTGACGTTAATCGCGAGCTGTGTATCGGTTGCTCTTTAAGGGATGGCCGAAAGAAGGAAACGGCACATGTATTTGTGTACACCTTACCTTACGCGTGTAGTTTACGTGATAACATAGTTTTGGAGGTGACATTATTGTCATGATGACCCTTCGGTTCATTATCGGACAATTGCCATTTCGGTAGTGCTTAAACCAGCGACGATCCGTTTGTCGATAGGTGAGTTACCGTTCCACTCCAAAGATAGATCCTGAGCGGCTTTGGTTTTTGCGCCAAATTTTTCGGTTGACTTTGGATTTCTCCTTGACTCCTGCTAAATTACCTTCTTCGTGGGCCAGCAGTTATTTAGAACAGGTTACAGAATATCATCGGTCCAGTTATATTTCCCCCGGGCTAGATTTTCAACAACGTCCTGTTGCTTTCTTGAACTGGGGCTCCGAACCTTGCCGACATTTTCGACATAAACACCTCCGTTTTCAGTATAAAACTTCGCCCATGTCCCACTAAAGCCAGCCGTGTACTTATTTGCTTTTGTTACATATCTTATGAGTTGTAGGATATAAGAATTTTTCTTTTTATTCCCTGCCAAAACGAACACTTCACCATTGAAGAGTTCGTTGTTTCGTCATGGTTGTAAACGTAAAAAAATCTATTTTACCAACGTTATTAACAGATTTATCATTGTTTACTAGATTACGATCACTACCCCTTGTTTTTGTGATCATAGGAGTTTGAAGGTAAACGTTTGCTTTTACGCTTATGTATCTACTAAAATTACGTTATTTTTGCCCTTTTTAATTCCGTTTCAGAAACTCAACTACAATTTTATTAAATATTAGAAATAACAAAGATAGAGCTAATCATGATATTAAAGATGGATAAGGCGCCTTTGACAGTTGTCTAATTTACTAAAAATTTTCTATTACACAACGATTTATTGGCTTAAACGTGGAGAAAACATAAAGAAGGCTCTTTCTAAACAAATACAATATTTTATATTATTTTACGTAAAACTGCATTTAATGTCAATCATACAGAAATGGCAAATTGTAAAGTTATTTTATTCAGATTGCTATTTGCAATAACTATAGGATTTCTACAAATTATAAGGCGATTTTTAATGTTGCATAAGGAATTACATTTCAAGCAAGTTACACTCATGCTGTTTACTTTATTCCAATGCTACTGTATAATTAATTAGTAATAGGAAAGACAGATTTTGCAAGGCCTCCGTAACTACTGATTGATGTTAGAGTTAATTAATTTGGATTGTATTTTGGGGTTATATTATTATATTAGGGGAATAGAAACAAAAATGAATTTATATATTTCCAATGGGCATTTCAACGTTTAAACATTTTTTTTGCCCAGAAACTTTTTTTCAAATAATACAGCAGTGAAAAGCTACAGCTATGATGAGTTGATTCGATCATGAAATAATGATAAAAATACGTTGGTTATTCGTTCTAAAATTACAATACTATTGACTAAATTTTAACTACAAAATACGTTTGCATCTATTTTGAATTTGTGTCCGCTTTTTGCTCAAATAAGTTTCTACACAATGGTTCATTATTCTTATTTTTTCGAGTCTTATATCTATAAGATGATAATATTGAACTTTAATAAAATTGTTTATTATAATGCAGTAGCATACTTTAACTAAATGTAGAAAAACACAACTATAACTGCCTCAATAAATTCTGAATTAAACTGCTGCACAAAATAACTACTTCAACTTTACATAACATTCATTGACTTTGAAAAAGAATTTGATGCCTTAAGCGAGTCAATCATCGAAGGGCCAAACAATGCCAGAGTAAACTTTAGATACACAGCCTTAATATCTACAGCAATATTACCCTCCAGGTGGAATTAAATGCAGATAAAAAGAATTGATAAAATACCAACTCATAGTGGAGATATAATTCCTCCGAAACTTCTCACCCTATCATTAGAAGACATCTCCAACCGATTTGATAGGAATCAGATGGGTATAAATATAGACGACATATTCGAGCTCCGTGGATGAGTGATTAGCACGTCCGCTTAGCATTGGGGAGGTCGTGGGTTTGAGTTCCGTAGCTTTCTGCTCTGCTTCAGGCTTTTAGGTTTTTTCCTTAGTCATCAGAGTACATTTCCTGGCTTCTCTTCCATTCTCAACCCTTCATTTTCCTAACCCATCCTGAAATTCCAGTTATTGTCTGAAGAGGAACGCAAGGTCTTTATAGCAATTCGCCTACATTTGGGAGAATTGAAATGACCCTGAACCTTTACCTTTTTTTACCTTAATCATCTAAGGTTTGCCGACAATACTTTTCTAGTTAGTTCAAATGATAAAGAGTTAGAACCAACTAACCAGAGCTGCAAATGTGTAGGATTACTTATGAACGTAAGTAACATCAAATTCCTGCAACTTAGTGTAAACAATTCCACGTAGATCAATAAAAAAATTAATACTGTGATAAATATGTCTACTTATGTAGAGTTTGAAAAGCTCTCAACAGCATTAATTAATGTGACCATACCAATTACTCTAAAAAGAAAAGCTTTCGACTGCTACTTCCACAAATGGACAAGAGGCGACCACCCTCGCTAAAGAGGGTGCAACAAAAAAAACTAAGAACTACTCAAAGAGCGATGTAGAGACGCATGCCAGAAGTAAGGTAAATAACATCGATATTGTACAAAAAGTAGAGTTAGGTACTTAAAGTTACTTAAAGAACCTCACAACTAAAATGGAGTTGGGCAGAATATGTGGTACTCATGCAAGAACACAGATGGACCAAGAGGTTGATGGAATGGCGCCGCAGACTATCCAAATCAAGTGTTGGGCAACCTTCATAAAGGTGGGTTGATGAAATTCAATATTAGGAAAGCACGGGTGTAAACTGCATGCAGCCTACTTTTTCCAGTTTTCGAAAGTAAAAAATTGTAAAAGTTAAAACTTACTTTCAAGAATATCAATAATAATTTCGTACATTTACGGCTACAAATTTCTTTGGATATGCTCTTGTAATAGTGAATGAAAAGTATTCTGTACAGACAATATGAAAGGGAGGGATTAGACTAAGTTTATAAATATTTTAAAAAAGGTATAAAGGCCCAGAAATATAAATTATTTTGTTTTAAAGGATTAAGGTAGGACAATAAATAGGTGAGAAAAAAGTCAGATGAGGTGCAATCAATTGTTCCAACAAAGAAATAGAAGAAAAAGTAAAGGGCTCTTGCAGAGTTAAAAGTTATTTGTTACACCAACCTTATGTAGAGGATATGGCTATGTTTATACTATTCGGAAATCCACACAAACTAAATTTTCTCTGCGGGAATTTTTGCTCCGACTTACTGCAGTGAGATAAAGGGTCCGTTAACAACGACACTGCGGGTGTACAACAGTTTTAAGTAAATTTTAAAGGGGGCCACACAGTTTGATGAAGTGAACGCAGTTTCACAAACAGAGAAATGGAAACTGACCGAGTAAACAGTGATTGGCAGATATTATGTTTCCAGTTAAAAACGTACCTTTAGATTTTTTATAAACACGTCAACATAACGTATGAGAGTTGGTTAAAAATATTAATTTCACGATTTTTTTATTTAAAAAAGACATAATTTGCACCTTGACGCTAAAGTTCCTTTTTATCCTTCATGTGGTTTATTTGTCTTGGCCCTACGTGTCTCGGTAACTAAATCCGTATTCGTGATAAAGGTTGTTGAACTCCAGTGCTTTGGTATTCAAATAACGATTTTATTCAACAATGTAGGAAAGTTGATAATTACGTATATAATTGTCAACTTGAAATTAAATTTATGTCATCTAAAAATCTGTAGAATAATTTTCAAACAGGTAACGCCGAATTAGGTAGGGTCTGAAAACAAATTGCTATGTATGGATTTATGTGAGCAAATAGTGTCTCAAAAAACAACTGGGAAAGGTGAGAGAGGCGCTTCTGAAGCCTAGTAAGAAGCGATGTATTATTATGAATGATGAACGTTATTTTACCTTAGATACGTATGCAAGCAAATATATATTTTTATAAGAAATAATGTTACATTACCGTATCGTATTTGTTATTGCTACTTATGAAGTAAACATTATTTCATGGTTAAGTATTCTGACTACTGATCTAAAGTCGCGAGTTTGATCCTCGGTCGGGGTGGACTTTGACCATATGACCAAAGCAGTCGGTGTCTAAGGTACCTGGTACTCTGCATGCCTAGACCTTGTCCATTAAGAAACAAACAACAACATTTCATGATCAGAGTATGTTACAAACGTTCCACAGCTAAGGCAGCTTGAATGATTTTGGTTTGAAATAAGTAAAAAGTGTATGAATATTGATGTCAAGCAAAAGTTTTGGCCGATTTGCGAAGGAAAACTGAATTAAAGATTTTCCAAATCAGAAATGCACGTTTGCCAAGTTTAGATATATAAAATACATTGCTCAAAAATTAGAAAACATATTACACTGTTTTTTGGAGTAGGTGGCTAACACTTTTCTGAATAGCAATTTTGTGTATTTTAAAAAAGAACGGCCCTCTATTATCAAAACATTTTCATATTTTTGAACGTTTCTCGTACACAAAAGAAGGTATTGAAATTTTGGCAAGCAAAAATTGTAAATTTCAGAAAATGCAGGGATTTTTATAAGGAATCAAATTTTCTGATAAATGGATAATACAGTAAAATCGTAGGTGTTCAAATCCATT